>PISW01010643.1:0-47858 GCA_004023785.1 Mungos mungo | reverse complement strand
GGATGTTCTCGTCCGAGAACAGGTTGACCTGTCCCATCAGCTCCTCGAGCTTTCTGGGCACCTTCTGCTGGGCCAAGAGGAAGATCTGTAGGTGCTCAGGGGAGCCAAGCACTGAACTCAAGTCGGCTCTCAGGACTTTGGGCAGGATCTCCTGCAGCATGGCCTTTGGGACCTGGGGACAGGAGGCAAAGATTGGGGGAGGGGGGCCCCCTCCCAGCATCCTTTGCCCTTCCCCTTCCACCTCCCAGGCTCTGTGAGGCCCCAACACAGTGCTGGTCTGAGACGGCACAGCCAGAACCCACCGCCACGCATCAGAGCCAGGACGAGGTGTTTGTCAAAAAGCTCAAATCCCCAGTCCCAGAAACTGGAGTTTTTAACAACTACCCAGCTGATACCAATCACCCTTTTAATTATTGCCCATTTTTCTTCTAGACTAGCCCATTTCTAACGCAGGGGCCCTGAGTAGAGAGCTGGAATTTGAAGTCCAATCCTTCTGGTTCTGGGGCCAGGGCCACACCAGTCCTGGTCTTGTCCTCGGGAGCAGAGGGTCCCAGGGACGAGCCCACCTCCACGTCCCAGGTGCAGGGCAGCAAGAACCTGGCGGGCCCGCTCTCTCCAAAACGGCAATGCCAAATGCATTTAAGATACTTGCCATGGGCCAGGGACTGTTCTAGAAACTGCACCGTTCAACACGGCAGCCCCTGGGCTCTTGGAATGTGCTGACCCGAGTGGAGACGTGCATTACATATAACAGACGCACTGGATCCCGGAAACTTGGCAGAGGATGTAAAACACGCCACTAAACCACTCTTGCTCCTGTTCCACTTTTTAATCCAGGTCCCAATCAACGTCAGGTTGCACGTTCTCACGTTTCTACGGGCGGACACCCCTCTGTGTGGGGGCAAGAGCGCTGCCCGAGGCCCCGCGGCCGCGAAGCCCGTACCTCCGACAGGATGTCCACCAGGGCCTTCTGGGGCTGCTCCTGCAGGTGGTTGTGGTGGTGGGCCAGGGTCTGCAGCAGCTTCACCGACTTCATCAGCGCCTCCGGGTCCTGGGGCCCACGGGGGGGAGTGGGCATGAGGAGGGCCTGCCCCCGTCCCAACCCCCACCCCGAGCTCTTACCTTCACCAGCCTGCCCGACTGAAACAGGGCGAGCACCCCAAACAGGTTCGCAAAAAGAGCAGGTCTCATTGTTGCCTAGCAAAGAATTTCGGGCGCGGGTGAGAAGAGCCCAGGGCTCCCACCCGGGGGCTGAGGTGCCCCGCAAGCCACGACCTCTCACCCTCGAAACTGCCTGCAGGTCATGCTTCTCTTGCATCTGCTGCAGGACACCGCACAAGGGGATGTCTTCGAAAGACTGTAACAGCTGAGGGGGTGGGGGGCAGAGCAGGACGGCCAGAGGGGTTCAGGGGTACGTCCAGCCCCCACTCAACAGACCTCAGCCTTCTCGACTCCCTGCCCCCCCCCCCCAGCAGTGCTGGGGAGCAGCCCCGCTGCTCAGATGAAGGGAGTCTTGCCTCCCTGCCTCACGACCACCCTGGGTTCAGAAGGTATCCGCTCTGGCGCCTGAGATGCCCAGCCTGTCTCCAGCCTACTCTGAGCTCCTCCAGGACCATCCTAGAGGACTGGAACTTATTCCCCACTCCCGCCCCCCGCATTTGCCCACGTTCCTCAGGGATGGCCTATAACCCGCTGAAGAGAGCCCCGAGCCTGGCACCGGTAAGATAACCCATCCCAGACCTGACTCTCCCCGGCAGACGGGCCTCAGAGGCTGGCCAGCCCACTACCCTCCTCCTACTCCGCCTGCCGGGGCTTCTCTGTACGCGGGCCTTGCTGAGACGCTTTCCCGCCTCCACGTGGGGACATCAGTCCGGCCACCGCCCCCCCCACCCCAGCTTCCGCTCAGACCGCTGCCCTCCTCACCCCCCAGCGCTCCGACCAGCTCGGCTGGGCCCTTCCAGGAGCCACCACCTCACCTGTGCCAGGGCCAGACTGTAGCAGGGCCGGGCGGTCTCTCGCCCGACCCCGAGTCCAGTGATGAGGCGCTTCAGGGCGTACTTCATCTCGGCTCCCTGCGGAACCAAGCGCACCCGCCGGTGTGGAGGGTCGTCCCGCGCTGGCCCACCCCAGCCCCTCGGGGCGCGCCCGCCGCCGCCGCGTCCCTGCCGCCTGCGCGCAGCCCCCTGCCCCGGGCCCCGCCGCCGTACCTCGGGCCTCGCGCGCAGGTACTCCAGCAGCTTCTCCGTGGCCTCAAGCCGCGTCTCCTGCTGCGGCTTCGCGATGTCCCAGAAGAAGTCCAGGAACTCGCGGCTGTGCTTCAGCAGGCCCTCACGGTCGACGGGCCGGGCGCCGTTCTTGCTCGCCTCCCCGGGGGCCACGGGCCCAGCGACGTCCTGACTCTCCATCTCCGCCATGCTCCTCGAACACGTGGGCTCAGAAAACGGCCTCTTCCGGGTCAGGTCGCCGCGCGTGCGCGCTGCACTAGCCGCCGAGTTAGGTGGGGAGCCGGGCGGGGCGAGGCCGGGGCGGGGTCTTGCCGGGGAAGGGAGGGGCCTATGTCGGCTTGGGGCGGGGCCAGCCCGGCCCGGGTGCTTTCGCTGCTGGATTTTAATCTGAACGTGGATGGGAAGTTGTTGGAGGGTTTTATGCAGGGGCAAGTCTTGATCCTATTTACGTTTTTGAAAGATTATTCTGCGGCTGCGTGGGGAATAATTGTCGGATTGCAGAGTAGAAGCAGGAAGAAGGGTTAGAGACAGACTGCGGTTTAATATGAAATCAGGTCAGATTCCAGCTAATTTGGAGCTGAAAAGAGGTGGGGGGGGGGGATGGATGTGGGAGAAAAGAAAAGAAAGGATGCCAGGTTTGGGGCTAAAATAACTGGGTAGGTGGTGGTACCATCCACTGCACTGGGGAAGAATTCTCTTTGCTGATCAGTGGTTCTACAACATCAGACAGAACCTTTCCGTGGGCAGGGCATGAGTGCAGAGGGCCTCCCCAGCTTCTGGCCTGGAGAAGCTGTCTCTAGAGACTCGTAGTCCTGGGGGGCAGGCCATGTCAGCCCCCTTCCCCCCCACCCCCCTCAAATCCCACACCCCAGCTCCTACCACTTTTGGACCCAGGCCCCTAGGCCCCTAGGCCTCCTCTTAACCCATTGCTTGCTGTGCTGCCTGTTTTAGAAAGTGAGATGAAAGCATATTTGCCCCAGAGGCACATGGTGACCAGAGCAGGGGGAGCTGAAAGGCGAGGGCCCAGCCTCTGCCTGTCTGGGGGAGGGTCAGCTGTGCTGCCCTAGGGGAAGCCAGCCCGCTGAGCACCTCACAGGATGATGGGGAGCTAAGAACAGCAGTGGCACAAGGCATCGGGAGACTTGATCTTTATTGTGTTTCCACCCCAGTTGAGAGAGATCAGCAGAAGGTGGCCTGAAGGGAAGGACGGAGAGGCCTGCGGTGCCCTGGGCTCTGCCTGCCCCGCCCATGGGGCCTGGAGCCAGGGCAGGGGCTTTGTCCCCTTTCTCCTTGTCCTTCTCAGAGCTGGATCTCAACTTAGGGCTGGCCCCAGGGCCCGGTGCTCTTTCTCCATCGTCCTCAGGTTCCTCAGCTGAAAAAAGACTCAGAACTCCATCCAGGTAACTGAGCAGGACAGAGGTTGGGGTCTGAGTCGGCAGTGTGCTCTGTAGGCACTCATCCCTGCTGGCCTGCTCTGCCCCTGCCTCCAGGCTGGAGACCCGCACCCCCACCCCCTGCAGACCACTGGCCCACACTTAGAAGCCCTGGAAGGTACAGCAGCCACTGGGGACACCGGAGACATGGGCGTGCTCTGAGCGAGAAGCCACCTGGAGCAGGGTCCCTTGGCCACAAAGGCTAGGGCTCTGTGTTGTTCCCTGCCGCTGCTGCTGCTGGGCCTGGGCCTGGGGCCCGGCCAGGTGACTGAGCAGGGCACGGGTCATGACTCTAGCCACTACAGGGCTTCCTGAAGCCACCAGCCCCAACACATCAGCCTCTGTGTCGTCAGAGCCACCACGGAGGATGAGGGGGCAAGCCCAGCCGCTACTTGCAGACTGGGCCACCAGGTTGCTAAGCAGAACCCCCGTGCTCGGGGACAGATGTCCAGAGCCAAAGGAGCTGTTGAGTGAGGAGGTGAGAAGGAGCACAGAGCCGCTGCTGTCTACAGTGGCCAGGACACCGCTCCCAGGGGTCACAGGAGCTTGTGGGAGGAGCGAGCAGGGGTCAGGGCTGGACCCTCCAGGGTGCAAGGCTGCCTCCACCATCGCCAGCAGTTCTGGGCCAGCTGAGGGGCTGGGGGTGGTGAACAGGATGCCCTGGGGCACAGGAAGCTGCAGGGCAGGCTCCAGGGTGGGCCCAGGCCCAGGCAAGGGTCCCTCCAGCCCCAGGTCTCTGGCCAGCAGACTCAGCAGGGCGTCCCCCGACAGGTCTGGGGTGGGGGCCAGTGCCGCCTTGTCTAGCACTGCTGCCAGCTTGGGGTTGGTGGCTCGGGCCCCGGGGCCCAGCGGGGTCCCATCAGTGTGGCAAAGCAGTGGGCAGAGGCCGTCTGTGCTCTGGGCGGCCAGGGCCCTGGCCAGGGCCGTATCCACCAGGAAGCCATCCTTAGCCAGCGTGGTGGGGCCCACCAGCAGGCGTGGCCAGGGCAGGCGGCCAAAGTTTGTGTGCAGCAGGTGCAGGGCGGGCAGAGCGGATGGCAGCCCCAGGCCAGGGGCCAGTGCCCGGGCTGGGCCTGGCATCAGGGCAGTGGAGCTGCCTGTGGTGCTGTTGTGGAAGAGGCCCCAGAACATGGCACCTGAAGGAGATAAAGGGGTCACACAGGAGTCAGGGCACGGGGGTCAGGGTCACCGACTTAGCCTGAGGTCAGGAATTGCTCACTAGGCCTGGAGACGGGGGACAAGATCACAGGGATGTGGGAGCAGGGGCCACAGCTACTGCCTAAGTCCTACGTCCTGCTGGTAAGCAGCCCCGAGGTTGGGACCCAGCAGCGGGCCTGGGGGGCGGGTCACTGACCTAGCCCTGTGGCGTGAGGGTGGACCACCGCCAGGCACAAGGCAGCTCCCACTCCAGCGTCCACGACGTTGCCCCCGGCGACAAGCAGCTCTCGGCCCAGGTGGGAGCAGGTGGCTTTGGGAAGAGGAGACCTTCGTGGAGGGGGGGCGGTCAGGACCATGACCCTGGCCCTCCTCTCCCCCAGCTGCTCCCAGCTCTGACCTGCAGGGCTGACGACGGCCCCGTGGTGGTACACGCCAGGGTGGTGGGAGTGGCCGCTGGGTGCAGGGGCCGCAGAGCCGCTGCTGGCGCGGAGCTGCCTGACCGCCAGGGAGCAGCCAACAGCCAGCAGCAGCAGGGCCGCGAGTAGGCGGGCCCAGGCCCCAGGCAGCCTGCCAGCTTCGTTCCTGCAGGGACAGGTGTCCTGAGCCAGGGCTGGGGTGTGGGGCGGGGCCCCAAGAGCCCCAAGAGGACCCAGGGAATGTTTCCCGAAAGATTTGGTCTTACTTGTGTGAAGAGTACGGTTTTGCCCAGGAGAAGGGCTCCTGGTAGAGGGGACAGCATGGAGCAGACACGGTGATTGGAAGGAGTTTGGGGAAATTGAGGACAGCTAAGGAGGGAGCCCCTGGGGGAGGTTGGAGAGGCAGGAGGGCAGCCGCAGGTGGGCTTGGCTGGTTGAGGAGCAGGGCCCAGCCGGTGAGGCCCGGCTCCCAGCCGCCTGGCAGGTGCACCAGGAGGTGGGGGCTGGAAACAGAGCAGGCAGGGCTGGCTTCCTACAGATGTCCCTCCGGACTCAGTGAGTGTGGCAGGCCAGGTCTGGGGCTGCAGCTCTGCTCCTCCCCATTCACCCAGAAAGTTCGTGGCTCTGAGCCAGGCACGGGGTGATCTGACCCCCTTCCCCACCTTAGGGACTTCAGGGGGAGGGACTTGCCAGCCTCAGGCCTGAGCTGCCAGGCCGGCACCCAGACTCCTCCCTGACTCACCCCAAGGAGTCCTGGAGCCTCCAGGGATCGGGAACCACCAGCTCTGAGGTCTCCTCTTCCTCAGACTCCAAGCTCGGATCCCAGGGCAGCAGCTTTTGGTAGAGCACAGCGGGCCCTGCTGCGGGCTCCATGGCCCTGCTGCGGCCGTCTGGCCCTCCTGCCTGCCGGCCTTCCCAGCTGAGTCCCGGCCTCGCCCGCACTCAGCTGGTGGGAGGTGGAGGCAGCCTTGGGGAAGGGTGGTGTGCATCTAGAACAGGTCTGGGCAGGGCACAGAGCCAGGAGGCTTCATGCGAGCCTGCCCCACTAGGGCACAGGGCCTCGGGCCTCTCACGGCTGGGGAGCCTGTCATGGGGAGCAGCTCAGTGAGGTGGGATCCCACTGACCCCTTTTCTGGGGGTGCAGCCACTGGATCCCCTGTGTCCACAACTCAGTGAGCCTGGGTCAGGGCCAGGGGAAGTGTGGGTCCCCAAGTCCTGTTCCCGCCCAGAGCTCCTAAAACCTTGGGAATTTCCTAAATGCAAGAGCCCTGAAGATGCCTTTTGTTAATGAATGAGGTGGGCATTTGGACCCCACCTAAGGGGGGGCCAGTGAGCAGGAGCAGCCCCCACATGACCAGAGGCTGGCACCTCCAGCCCCACCCCCTGACCTCTGGGGACCCATGAGGGGCTGGAGGAAGTGCGGCCAGCAGCCTGGACTTGCACTTGGCCCGTTGGGCGTGGTGGGGCGGGGCGGGCAGTCCTGCAGGACCGAACCCTTAGCCCGTGGACTCTGACACCCTTTCCAGGTACAGGGGGTCAGAAACAAGTTGGGGTGCAGGGGAACAGCTTGGGGTGTGGGGACCTGCCCCTCCCCCATTGGAACTGGTTCCCGGAAGCAATTTACTTCCTCTCTGTGTTAGGGCCTCAATCTCACGATGCTAGAATGGTCTGGATAATTCACACCCAGCACCTCCGCCCGCCATGGGTGGCTTTATGGCTCAAGTACAGGACTGGAGAGTCATTAATTCGTGCTCTTAGGCTCAGCTGCACATTAGAAGCACCTGGTGAGCTTTAAAAGCGCCTAACACCCGGGCAGACCAGTTAACTAATTAAACCAGAATCTTTAGGTTGGTGATCCATCGGTACTTTTTTAGTTTCCCAGGTGTTTGGAAGGTCTGGGCGCGGCTGCGGCCTCCAGCTGCTAGTGGTTTTTGCAAGAGGCGCCGCTCTCAATTTTTTAGAAGCTTGAATTTAAATTCCAATCAGTTAATGTCCAACGTAAGATGAGTTTCAGGTGTACAATTTGGTGATTCAACACTTCCATACGGTGCTCATCACCGTTTGTAAAATGCCAGCGTCCTGGCGTTTCCCCCCTCCCCCCCTCATCAAATGCCAACTGAGTCAGGATCCCTGCACGTGAGCGCCGACGCGGTGGCGGCCTCGGGAGCCCCCAGAGACCTGCTGCCTGGGATTATGTCCTCGCGGACATGTCTAGCAGGGGCGCCTGCTAGCGGCAGGGAGGAGCCAGGGCCACCGGGGGTTGGCCGTCCCTCTGTGTGCCCACATCCCCCAGGCGCGTGGGGCTCCCGCAGGCAAGGCGGGGGCCGGGGCTACTGGTCAGCGATCGCCCAGCCCGGACCTGCTGGGTGGGGGCGTGTGCGTGCACGCCTGTCTTCAGGATGACTTCACAACAGAGACACGCTCAGATGTGGCTCCGACAGTCAAGGGCGGGGGTGAAGAACAGCTTTTCCCGGCCAGGTGACTCTGCGTGAGGCGACCAGAATATTGGTGTTAAAAAAATCTCAGTGCAGGTGAGTCTGGTTTCCGGCACCACTGAGCAAGGTCTGGGGTTAAGTCGGGAGCAGTCTGAACGGAAAGAGGCCGCGTTAGAATAAGTAGATGCCGTTTGCTGGAGTGACCGTGCACTTGGGGAAGGAGATTACCGTGTCTGTCAGATAATGCTGGCATTAAGCCAATGACTTCTGACCGCCTCCGTGGTCCGCGTCAGAGCGCGGCTGGTGATGGGGTCCTGGGTGGGCCTCAGCTGATCACCCAGCAAGGTGCTGGACCGCCTTTGTGGACCTTACTGTAAGTGTGAGACACCCTTCAATAACCATCAGAAACCCTGGAAGAAACCGAGGCTGATCACTTACACAGCACGCCCGGGCCACACAGGGGGGTTCTGACGTCCTGCTGGTATCGGGGTTGCGGCTGGAGCCCAGGCTCACTCTTTGTTGGTGAATTTAAAACATAACATAACGTGGGAATGCAAAATGCAGGAGAGAAACGGCAATGACCCAAGCCATCAATTATTGAAATCAACCAAGATCTCTAAAACAAAGGAGCCAACCTGCTCCGTGGAGATGGCCCGCCCCGTGGGGATGGCCTGCCTGGTGGGAATGGCCCGCCCGGAGGGGATGGCCCGCCACCAGGCCTTGAACTGAACACGGGGTGGGCACGTGGCGTTCCTGGACAGTCCCATCAGCAGACGGTTCCTGGGTCACTTCAAGTTATACAAGTTTCCTTTCAGTAATCAATTTCTTCTTAATTGTAATCAAGAAAACCACACAGGGGGCACCAGGGCGGCTCAGTCGGTTGAGCAGCTGACTTGGGCTCAGGGCATGACCTCGAAGTTCATGAGTTCCAGCTCCGAGTTGGGCCCTGTGCTGTCAGCTCGGAGCCTGGAGCCTGCTTCGGATTCTGTGTCTCCCTCTCTCCCCGCCCCTCCCCTGCTCTCACTCTGTCTCTCTCTCTTTCAAAATAAATAAATAGATTTAAAAAAATTTTTAATGAAAAAAAAACCCACACAGAACGGTCAAATTCATGGAGACAGAGGGTGGAATAGTGGGTAGCAGGGGTGGGGGAGGGGTTCTGGGAGTCCCTGGTGGGTGTGGGTCTCAGGTGGAGATGAAGAGAAGGCCCTGGAGTGGACGCACAGCAATGTCAAGTCCGCTTGGTGCCACTAAACTGTACACTTAAAAATGGCTAAAGCAGTATATTTTATGTTAGCTATAATTTACCACAATGAAAAATGCAAAAAAAAAAGTACACTCCCTCCGAAAACAAAAATTAAAGGTTCGCTCAGAGTTAAAATCCTCTCCCTTGCAGTTTCTCCGTCCGTTTTGGGTAGGCAGCGTGCAACAGGGAAAAGCATGTGTGCAAGCAAGCGTGAGACAGACCGAGGGTGTGTCTGTGTCTGATTCCAATTTCAGTCCTCCCAGACTTGCTTGCCGGCTCCTGCACCCTGAGATCCTCCTCACCCACCAGACTGCGTTTGGTTCCTTTGGGGGGGCAGGGGAGAGTGAGGAGGAAAGTGGGAGGGGGGGCGAGAAGGGTCTTCGGACGGACCGCCTCAGCCCGCACAGCGCCTTTTGGGGCTTGTGTGAAGCTGACTCAGCTACAGTCGGGCTCTCTCGCAAGTCCTTCCCAAACCCCACAGCCCGCCCCTCGACCCCGGCGGGAAGCCCGGGTCTCTGCAGGTGGCAGGTGGTTGAGCCTAGGGCTTGCAGGCCCCTCTGACCTCGCCGCTGGCTGTCAGGGTGTCACTTCCCGCCAGGGGGCGCTGGTGGACAGTCGCCGCTGACCTGGTCCTTCTCGGAGCACCTGGTCTACCGGGGACTCCTGGCCCTTCTCCCCACAGATTTAGGGGTGCCAGCTTCCGATGCAGCGAGTTGTCTTCACTTTGCTCTCAAAACTACCGTCGGCCAGCAAGTCGGCCATGCAGTCCGTTCTAGAAGCCAGATTTGTGGAGGAATTGGGTATAAAGTAAAATTGACCAGTTTTAATGTATACAGCCATTTTCCAACCCCACAGTCAAGATGAAGACATCTGTATCGCCCAAGAAGTCTCCTGTGGCCCCAGCCTCACTCTTTACCCCTGGCCCTCGGCAACCTCCGATCTAATTCCTATCCCGATGGGTTTGCCTTTCCCGAAGGCATCCTGTTTTGAGGACTTAGGTATTATCAATGGAATCACATGACATATAATGGTTCCCATCTGACTTCTTTCACTTAGCAGAAGTCTTTGAGAAGCATCCCTGTTTGTTCCATGTATTGGCATTTTTCATTTTCATTGGCGAACAGTGTTCATTGTATCTATACGTGTGTTCATCGGTAGATTGGATGGTTTCCAAATTTTTATTATTATGAATGTAGCTACTATAAGCAGTTGTATGCAAGCCTTTGTGTGAGGACATGTTTTCCTTCCTCTGAAGTGAATCTGAGAGTGGGAATTCTGGGCCATAGGGCAAGAATATGGTTGACTCAGGAAACTACCAATCTACCTTCCAAAGTCCCTGCTCCGGTTTGCATTCCCGTCAGTGATGAATGAAGATTCCGGTTGCACTGTGTTCTTGGTAACACTTGGTATTATCAGTTTTAAATTTTCAAAAAAAATTTTTGATGTTCGTTTATTTTTGAAAGACGGACACAGAGTGAGAGCAGGGGAGGGGCAGAGAGACAGGGAGACACAGAATCCGAAGAGGCTCCAGGCTCCACGCTGTCAGCACAGAGCCCAACACGGGGCTCGAACCCACAAATCGTGAGATCATGACCTGAGCTGAAGTCGGACGCTTAGCCAACTGAGCCACCAGGCGCCCCTACCCTTGAGCATTTTTAAGCTTTCTGCTATTGTAAATGGTATTTTAAAACATCTCAGTGCTCTACTCATGTCTCACTCTTGTAAAGAAATCTTGACTTTTTTATATTGACCTTGCCCTGCATCCTAAGACCTTGCTAGGCTCATTTATTAGTTACAGCAGTTTCTTTGCAGATTGCTTAACATTTTCTACTTGGACACTCGTGTTTTGTGAACAGAATTTTACTTCCTATCCCATATGCTTTTTCTCCCCTGGCTGTGGAAGTGGCTAGGACTCCCAGCACAACTGTGCACAGAAGGGGGAGGGGCGGGGCACACCGGGCTAGGCCCCCCTAATCTTTGGGGGCACGTTCCGATGTGTGTGGTCAGGTCTGGTGTTGGTTCTAGGTTTGCCTTGGCTGCACGCTGTAAGGTGAGGAAGTTCCCAGTTTACCAAGAGGGTTTTTAAAAAGTCTTTGATCATTAGTGGCTGTTGCACTGGACCAAATGGTTTTTCTGAATCTGTAGACATAATCCTGTACCTGTGGTCTGCACTGCTGATTTGGATCATATTGACTCACTTCCAAGTGCTAAACCAAGCCCGCATTCCCGGCATGAACCCCTGACGGTCATGACGCATTGTCTTGTTGTGTGTTTCTGGATTCAATTTACTCAAATTTTGTAAAAGAATTTTGCATCTATATCCACAAAGAATATTATTCTGTGGTTTTGTTGTAATGTTCTTATCTGTTTGTAACATTGGGAAAAACGGGGCCAGAAGCTGGCCCTTTCTTTAAAACATTTCCTTAATTTTGGGGCACCTGGGTGGCTTATTGGTTGAGCATCCAACTCCTGATTTTGGCTCAGATCATGATCTCAGCATTGTGGGACTGAGCCCCGCATGGAGCCCCATGATGATCGCGGAGCCTGCTAGAGATTCTCTCTCTCTCTCTCTCTCTCTCTCTCTCTCTCCCTCCCTCCCTCTCTCCCCCTCCCCCTCTCCCCTGCTTATAGCACCCTCTTTCCAAAATCAATCTATCAATCAATCTTCAATTTCTCTTTTTTATGTTTTTATTTATTATTGAGACAGAGAGACAGAGCATGAGTGGGGGAGGGGCAGAGGGAGGGAGAGACACAGAATCTGAAGCAGCTCCAGGCTCTGAGCTGTCAGCACAGAGCCCAGCGTGGGGCTCGAACCCACGAATCGAGAGATCATGACCTGAGCCGAAGTTGGACACTTAACCGACTGAGCCACCCAGGCGCCCAATCCTCAATTTCTTAAATGTTTCTTTTAACCTTTCCTTCTGAAATGTTCGGCAGGAACCATCAGTAACGGTGCCTGGAGTCTTCCTGTATGGAGAGTTAGCTGCTCGTTTTGAGGGACTGTTGATGGTTTGTGTTTTTGAGGGATTCATACATTCCATCTAGTGAAGTTTATTGGCCTGTGTAGGTCACAGTATCCCCTCGTGGTCCTCTCGCCGGTGGGGTCTGCGGAATGTCCGCATGCCTGATGATTTGTGTGTTTTCCCCCCAATCAGTCTGCCTAGAGGTTCCCTCTCTCCGCATTTTATAGTTCATTTTGAAGAATTGACTTTTGGGTTAATTTTTGGCATAATTAAGTTTATTGATTTCTATTTTCTGCTTGAATTCTGCTCTTATATTTATGGTTTTCCTCCGCTTGTGTCGGACTTGACTTGCTCCCCTCACTCCTAACTTCTCCCAGGTCAAGTCATCTCCCTCACCACTCCGCTTCTCCCTCTTGCTAGATCATTGGCGATGGCTTTTTGCTGTGCCGTTTCCCTGGTTGTTTGAGGGCTCCTACCACTGCATTGTGACGGCCACAGCCCAGTGTCACCGCTCCAGGGGTGAGGTGCCATTTCACACAGCGACCGGGCAGCAGAAGACCCTGCCTTCCCGAGACCATTGTTCTTTGTCGCCGACGCCAGGTGTCCTGGTGTCTGGTCGGTGTTTAGATCATTTTGGTGGAAGAGGGACAATTCGGTCTGTCAGTCATCTTGGGTACAGGTCGACTCTTCTTGACTACTTTAGAGATTTTCCTTTTTTTTTTTTTTAAAGCAATTTGTGATGCAGATTGGTGTGACTTTCTTTGTTTCTTTGCTTGGACTTTGTTGAGATTCTTAGATCTATCGGTTGATCATCGTCATTTGGAAAATTTTAAGCCATGATGTATGGAAATAATTTCCACTGTCGCCCCCCGATGTTCTCCTCCCTCCTGGGGCGCAGCTCTGCATGCGTCGGGCCGCGTGGGGCTGCCCGCGGCCCGCGGTGGCGGTACTGGCGGCTTCGGGCGGCTGTGCTGCGCTTCCGTCACGCTCCCCGACCCGTCCTTCCGTAGAATCTCATCTGGTCTCAACCCCACCTGGTGTGCTTTTCCTTTCGGATGTAGTGTGGTCCAGCTCCAGAAATTTCTCTCCGGTCCCTTTTGTGCACCTGCCATTTCTCTCTGCTTCGTGTCCAGCTGTTCCTCAGTTATGTCTGTAAGACTCAAAATCGCCGTTTTGACATCCTTGTCTACAAATTCCATCACCCCGGGTGCTTCTTGGTCTGTTTCTAGGAATTGGTTTTTCTCCTACGTATGGGTCAGCTTTTTCTGTTTTACTGCAGGTCTGGTGATTTTTTAAAATTAATTTATTTATTTCGAGAGAGAGAGAGTGAGAGAGAGAGAGTAAGTGGGTGAGGAGTAGAGAGAGGGAGAGAGAGAGAATCCTAAGCAGGCTTCACACTGACAAGCCGGATGTGGGGCTTGAACTCACAAACCACCAGATCATGCATGACCTGAGCCAAAGTCAGACATGCAACCAATGGAGCCACCCAGGAACGCTGTTGGCTGTTGATTTTCTAATAGAGCTGAGTATTCTGAATTTTATGTTGTTGCATTCTATTTTGAAAAGAATGATGGGTTTTGTTCAGGCTCAGGGCCTGACGTGGGGCTCGATCCCATGAACCACGAGATCCTGACCTGAACCGAGATCAAGAGTCGGAGCTCAGCCGCTTGAGCCGCCCGGGCGCCCTTACCTCCCGTCTTCTTGCTGGTAGACATCCTCAGAGGTGTGAGGCGATGTCTCACTGTGGTTTTGATTTGCATTTCTTGCCTCATCAGTGATACTGAGCACCTTTTAATGAACCTATTGGCCATTTGCAGCTCTTCTTTGGAAAAATGTCTATTCAGGTCCTCTGTCCACTTCTAATTGTGTCATTTGCTTCTTTGCCACTGAGCTGTGAGTCCCTATCTGCTCTGGACTCAGCCCCGTGGCGGACGTGTGGCTTGCGAATATTCTCTGCCATTCTGGAGGCGGTCTTGTCACGTGCTGAGGCGCGTGACCCTTCTGAAGACTGCCCAGCGCTCGGGGCTGGAAGGGATGGGGGAAACCAGAGCTAGGGGAGGGCTGGTGGGAGGCTGGGCGGGAAGGAGGGGCAGGGAACACGATGCACGCAGAGAAATCTTCAAATGTTTCTAAATCGTGGCAAAACATACATACCGTTGGCCGTTGGGAGCATTTCTAAGTGTGCAGCCTGGAGGCACTAGGCAGGTTCACAGCGTTGTGCAGACATCCCTCCACCTCTGCGACCTGCTCATGTCCCCAGACAGGCACCGCCATCTGGAGCCAGCCCTGGCAGCGGCTACTGTTTGTCCTGTCTGCTGGTGGAGGTGTGGGGGCTGGGGGGAGCTGGGGGTTCTGGGAGGAGGGGAGGCTAAGAGGCTGGGGGCCCTGGGGGAGCTGGCAAGTCTGGGGGGCCTGGGGGCCTGGGAGCTGAGAGGAGTTGCAGAGAGTTGGTGGCCTGAGCTGGCCGTGTTGATAGGTCGCAGGCCTCCCACAAGCAGGGCTCTCTGGTCCGGTCCTTGGGCGCCTGCTGCAGCAGCCCTGTGCCACGGCGACGGCCCCTGGAGCTCCCTGGCTGCAGGACGGGCCCCGCCCCGCCCTGGCAGCCTGCTGTCATCCTGCTTGGGGTGGGAAGTGAGAGGGGACCTCGGGGACCCCCCTTCCCTCCTCGCTGGGGCTGGGGGCGCCTGCAGGGGCACCGCATCCTGTTTGTGTCTTACCCACACCCGGCCATTCGGGAAGCAGTCTGCTGGCGGTCCGGGCGGGGTGCTGGACGCGGCCCGCCACGGGCCGGTGTGGGAAAGGGGCGGGCACGGGCGGACGGGTGTGAGCACACGGAGGACTGTGTCCCGCAGGGTTTGGGTTCTGGAGAGAGGCTGAGGATGGAAGGGCGTCTGGAGGGGAGGTGGCGGTGGGCTGGGGCTGCAGGGAAGTGGGGAGGGTCCGGCGTGGCCCCGGGAGGAAGGAGAGGGATGGAAAGGAGGGAGGGGCAGACAGACACTTCTTCCTCCAGGTGAAGACTGGGCACCGTGATTCCCATGTGTCTGTGTGGCCTCGGCGGCCCCACCTCGGGCCCGAGTCAGGTGCGGGGCCGCCTGGAGTCCACCGGGGCCCCGGGAACCCGCTTTCCACCAGGTGTGGAAGCAAACCGCGTCCTCCTCTGCCTGACGTCCTCCCGAACTCACGCGCCAGCACCACGGCTGTCAGGGCCCCAGGACAGGGGGGTGGCGGGAAGACCGCCGTGAGTGCCCCTGAGGCCTCTGTGGGCAGTCTGGGCTCAGTTCCAGGGGGATCTTGTGAGGCGCCCAGGGGTGGGCGGGACAAGCACCTGCGCCAGCTCCCATCCCGGCAGAGACTTGGGTGCAGAGGCACCTGGGGGTGAGGGCTGTCAGCTGAGCCTCGTCCGGTGGGGTCCCAGTCCAGGTTTCTCCGAAGTGCTGCGGGCCTGCACGTCACGGGGCTGATGCGTCTGGGGCAGTCCCTGGACGCTGGAGGCTCTGCCGAGGCCCCGAAGGGCAGGTGTGATCGGTCTGGGTTCTCTCCATTCACAGGCAGTGCTGGTGCCCACGCCGGCCTGGCTCCGGCCCCACCCGGCTCGGGGCTTGTGCGGTGGCCCACACTGGGCGCCTGGCCCCGGGGACTGCCAGCCTCCGCCTCTCGTCCCCTTTCTCTGAAGGACCGGTCCCCATTTCTTGTCTACAAACACGTCCTTTCACCTTATTAAATTTCGAAAATCTCACGTCTCTGGTTGGTAGCAGACCATTCCAGACATCCTTAAGGAGAAGAAGATGACCTCGCCACGTGTGACACAGCGGCTGGCGGCCGAATGTGGCTCCGCAGCGGATCTCAGAAACACTCACCCGTGAGCACTCACAGCTCGAGTCACGACGGCTCACGTCGGGCCCTTCGGACCTGCCGGGGACGAGTCTGGCTCAGCCCGGGGCGAAGAGATGAAGCTGGACGGGAGCTGTCCTGTTCACTGTCAAGTTTGAATCATGGATCCATATTTGCTAAGTTTATTTAACTCTTATGTAGTGCTTTGTGCCTGACCTAAGAGCCTTACAAACAGAAACAGTCCTGGGATGCAGAAGGTCTTACCAGAATCCCCACTTCACAGAGAAGGAAACAGAGGTGCAACAGGTGGTGAAACATGAGTAAGAATCAGAGTCCAGCGCTCTTAGCTGTGTGTGCGTGTGTGTGCGCGCACAGGTGTGCGTGTGTGCGTGCAGGTGTGCATGCGTGTGCATGTGTATGTGTGGGTGCGCGTGCGTGCATCTGCGTGCATGTATGCTTGTACGTGTGTGCACATGTGCACCCGTATGCGCGGTGTGCGCACCGTGCCCGCTTGCACACAGGGCATGGAGCCTCACTCTGAGATGGCAGGACTCTCTCCAGTGAAGGAGGATGGAGGTCGGAGGACCCAGGCCAGCTCTGCCCACCTCCTCCTGCCCGCTCAGACTAGCAGCCGGAGGGCACCGAGGAGGCCTGTCTGCAGCAGGGGGCGCGGGTCTGCCCTCTCCCTCCTCCCCTTCTTCCCCCCCTCTGTCAGGGAAAATCTGGAGAGTGGAGAGGAACGTGAAAACCGCTCATCCTTGGAAGCAAAGGCTAATGCACCACCCCAGGGCTAACCCCCCTCCCAGAGACAGAAGGACGGAAGGAGACGTGGGGGTACGAGGGGAGAGCAGAAAATGCAGAGAAATGCAGCTGCGTGGGAGCAGAGACAGAGGCGGACCTGGAGGGGCATCCGAGACGAAAGTCTCTCTCTGGGGGAGGGGAGCGGTCACGGGGTGGGGTGGCCTCTCGAGATTCGGAGTCCCTGGGGGCTTGGGACAGAAGGGCCTGGGCCCTGGTGAGGGGGTGGGGCTGGGGCTGGGGCAGGTGCGCGTGCGTGCGTCTGGTCCCCACCCCGGCTCTGGCCTGGCGTCCCTGGAGCTGGAGACAGGTGTCCTGCTCCTCCATGTCCTCCCGGACAGGCCAGCTGGCCCAGCCCCCCCAGTGCCCGTGTCAGGTTCCAGGCTGTTCCCTGGGGGAACTTTGATCTGGAAAGAATGAGGGTGACCGATCTGGCTGCTGGCCTGGGCAGAGCCGTGTCACTGAGCCCTGGCCTGGGCTGCCCCTGCTGCCTTCCCACCCCGGGGACACCAGGCGGTCAATAGGGGCTCAGGGAACGGGGGGGAGGGCACTTTTTTGCTTCCTTCCCCTCCCCTGTTGTGTCCACCTTGGTTCAGTCCCTGGGCCGTGCACCCTCTCATTCACCCCTGCAGCGCAGTGGCTGTTGAAGCCGGGGGCTGGGGGCAGACAAGTCAGGGTCCTGCCCTTTCAGGAACCCCAGCCCACGCCCCTAACAGATATCCCTACTTAAGGCAGACAGAAGCTGCACATGGGAGGAGGAGACAGGGGATGTAGTCCACGGGCATGGTGGGGCAGGGGCCAGGCCTCATCAGGGGAGGCTCCCCCGAGGAGGCAGCCCTGAAGATGGGCTCTGAAGGTGTGAAGAATGGAGAATGAACGGGGGTTGGCGGACAGGACGGCTAGCGGAAGGGGTGCTTCAGGCCGAGGCGCGCACAAGTGAGGGCCTTGACTGGCACTGTAAGGCATCCGGTGTTGGTGGAGGGGGTCTGTGGTTCAGAGGGATGGTTCTGTTAGAGCAAGGGGCCTCTGGGGGCTTGCAGGGGAGGGGCGAGGCGGTGCTGGTGGGCACTGAGATCTCCCTGTAAGCCCCAGCCCCAGTGGGGCTCCAGAATGCTCCCAAGGGAGTGGGTGGTCTACAGGGGTTCCGGCCTCCCCACCCCCACTGCTCACTCCGAGCTGGCGGCCTTCTGCTGGGCTGAAAGCAGCCGCTGGCCAGCCTGCGGGACCCCCAGGAAGGCCTTCCCGAGGAGGAGCGGGAGCCCTGGGCCTCTGGCTACTCTTGTCCCGGAGGCCACTGAGCCAGGCTCTATAAATAGCCTGGGAAGGGGGAGGGGAGCAGGCCAGGCAGGGCTGCAGGGGCCAGGCCTCCGGGTGGGAGGTGCGGAGGGGGTGGGGGGAAGGGAGAGAGCCTGAGGCCCCACCCCCAGATGACCACAGTGGGGTCAGCAGGGCACAGTGACTGCAGGGCCATCCTCCTTCCCCCCCTCCCTGGGCGGCTCTCTGGAGGCCTGAGGGTCAGGATAGGAGCCGAGAGGGCTCCAGGGTTTGCTGCCCCAGACACCGCTTCCCCAGGGACCCAGGGACCCAGGACAAGCTCTGCGGGGGGGTACTGGCTCTTCCCTGACCTCAGTGTCCCCTCTTGGGGCCGCAGTGCCCAGGGTGTGGGCAGAGAGCTAGGGCGGGCCAGGGGAGGCCGCTCAGGCCGTGGGGCCGGGGCTTAGGGGCCGGGGCTCCTGGAGATGGAAAATGTGAGCCCAACCGCCTTATCTGGGCTGGGAGCTGTCTCCACCCCACTCCCTGCCCAGCCCCAGCCTCCGCGGGCAGGACCCCAAGCCACTCCACACTCCACGCCGGGGACAGGGTGGGGCTCGTTTCCAGGCCGCCCAGGCCTCAGTAGAGGCCCCTGGGAGGCTCGTCCTCCACGGGGACCCAGAGGGCCAGCCGGGGCCGGGAGGCGGGAGGCCTGCTCAGTGGGACCGCCTCCCCGCACCAGGGCACCCCTGGCGTTGTGCACACAAGCGTCCTCAGAGCAGCCCCAGCTCCCAGGATCTGCACCTTCTAGATCAGACTGGACTTCTGGGTCTTCCAGAGACGGGGCTTGTGACACTGTGATGGAGCTCACGCCACGGCACGCATGTCTGAGTACGTGAGCTTGTGTAGACACAGGACACGGAAGAATCTGCACGTGTGCATGAGCAGCCGAGGACACGTCCCAGTGTCGGCGTCGGCACACACACGGGTGCATAAACACGGGCTCGCCACCTGAGCAAGGGCATAAAAATCCCTCCTACAGACACGGTACTGCCAATGAGCACGTGCCTTGCACACGCATGTCCCTGCACACGTGTGTCCGTGCAGGTGTGTGCGTGGGTACAACCGACTCCGTAGCGCCCACGCCTTTCCTCTCCACAGACACTCCTGTCACGTACTCGAAAGCGTGGCGCGTGCACAGACCCGCCCTCGGGTGCTCGGGGGAGGGATGGACGGCACACACTTCCGAGGGGCTGGCCGACCGCGCCCGGGGAAGGACAGATGACGTGCAAGGTTTGGTTGGAGTGGCCCAGGGCCAGGAGTCCCTCCCAGCCTCCTAGGCTCCCGGATCCGCCCCCACCGCCGCCGCGGCCACCCGGTACGGCCCCGTGTGCCCCTGTCCTGGGCCCTGCTGGAGACAAGACTCCAAGGCCTGCCCCCCCGGGCCTTCTGTTCCTACACAGCCTCTACCAGGGTCCCACCTCCCTGATCGGCTCTCCACTGGCTCCTGAGCCCGACAGCGGGCGGGACAAGGGGAACAGTGGCCCGGGTCACCACCCTTGCGGTCTCCTGCGAGGCAGGGGTTTCCAGGACAGGTGCTGCGTTCAGGAGTGGGCATGAGCTGTTTGCCAGGGGACCCAGGCCTGGAGTGGATTCCTGTCATGTGTCCCCTCTGGGAGCCTGCAGCTGTGGACCTGCTCTCACGCATCCGTCGGGTCACAGGCCGAAGGGCCAGGCGGGTTAGCTGCCTTGTGAGCTGAGGGCGGTGGGCAGGGTGTGCGGGGCCGATCAGGCCTGACAGAGGACAGGTCTGGCCTGGCCCGTGACGCTCTGACCTGAGCCGTTCGGGGCAGAGGGGCTTGGAGGGATGCCTTGTGCAAAGGCTGAGGTGACCCAGCACGTGGGCTGTGCCGCCCCTGTGACGCCCGGGGCTCACCGTTCCCTGCAGCACACCCTCTCTGTGACCCCTCTCCCCCAGGTACCCAGGGGGCACTGGGGGCCACCCTTGCCTCTCCTCCCTCCCTCTGTCCATCATCCATCCATCTAACATCATCCTCCCGGCCCTGCTGCTCGCCGTGAGCCCACTTTGCCCCGGCGTTCAGTCACCCAGGGTTTCTTGAGGACTTTCTAAAGCCAGTTGCTGATCCAGGTGTGTGGGCGGAGCCAGAGAGACCCTGCTCTCTGAGGATGTGTGTACATGTGGTGCCCGTGCACAGGGACACAGGGACCAGGGTGCAGGGATGGAGAGGCAGTACCAGCCAGTGGGCAGAGGGGCGTGACGCTGACCTTTCGTTCCACTTCCTCTGTTCTTGCCCCACCCGGTAAGCCCGACCTGACCTGCGATCCCAGGAACTGAGGGGTCGGGGAGCAGGGAAGCGGGCTGGAGGCCAGTGGGTATAGAGCGGGGGCTGGGCTGGAGGTGGGGAAGTGGGTGATTGTACCCGGGGAGGGTGTGTAGGTGCGCAGGGGCAGGACTTAGGGATGAGGGAGGGAACCGTCAATGAGGAAGGTCACTGGGGAGGGCGAGGCCGGGAGATGCGAGTCAGGAGAGAGGAGGAGAGCGTGGTCCTCAGGGTCATGGGTGGGGGTGCTGGAGACCTCCGGGGACCAATGGCAGGGGGGCGGAGCCTCCGGCCAGCTGGGGGAACAGGGGGAGCTGCCCACTCTCGGCCAGATGTGGCTGTTGCCCAGGGCGGTGTGTAGGGACCAGCGCCTTGGTCCTGTCTTTGCATGATTTGCTGTGCGGCCCCGGGGCTAGTCCTCCTTCCTCTTGGGGCCTCAGTTTCCCCATCTCAGGTCTGTGACCGACGTCCCTGGCTTCATGGTTTTGGCCTGGCAAGGATGTGATTTTGAGGAGTGACAGGCAGGAGGGCTGAGCTTGTCCCATGTCCTGCTTGCAGCCTAGGACAAGAGCAGATCAAGGGCCTAGTGGGCACTGCAGGGCTCGGAGCCAGGTGAGGGGGAGCCAGACGCCCCCGAGCCCCCTGGACCTGGTGGGAGGTCAGCCTCACCAGCTCGCTGACATCAGGGCTGGTGAATGCGGAGGGAGTTCGCACTCATTCAGCAGCCCTCGCCTCCCTCACGGCCTGGTACAGGGTGGGGGCTGAGCTGGGGGTGGAGCTGGAGCCCTGCGGAAGCCCCCCCCAGCCTGTCTTAGATCCAGCTTTGGTCCCGCCCCTCCAGCCTAGACTCATCCCTTCCCCCCCTCCCTGCCCCTGCGCCCCTCTTCTTCTCTCTCCTGGTATATTTCTCCTTCCTAGGCTCATCTCCAGCTACTGACTCAGTGGTCTGACTGCTAAGGGCGATGGGCCAAGGGGGGAGGCTTGATTCTTGTACCGTCTGCCTTCCCAGAACCCACGGGAGCTGCATCTCTGCCCTTGACATGGCCCCCACTTCAGCGGCAGATGGAGCCCTGCCCTGCCTCCAGTGGTTCCTCCCAAATACTCTCATCGAGCAGAGCAGATCACTCACCGGAGGTGGGAGAGGGTGGGCGGGCCCAGTCTCTGCAGTCCACCGCCTCTTCCTCCCCGTTAGGGTTTCAGCCCCAGCGACTGGCCAGCCTGCCTGCTGGAGGATGGCAGAGAAGGCTGGACCCCTGCCCGTGCCCCCCTCCCCCACGGTGCTGCCAGCGGGGAGTCATGACCAGGGGTCAGACTGTCTAGTGCCTCCCAGGACCTCCCACACGGCTCTTCTGAGGGTCCTGCCGAAGAAGAGAAGGGGCTTTTCCGGCTGGGACGGGGTCTCTGAACTCCAGGCTCCGGTGGCCAGACCTGCAGGGGCCGGGAGCACTGGGGGCCAGCATCTCTCCCAGCGTCTATCAAATGTTCTGCCCAGAGAAACAACTCAGGGAGTAGTTTGGCTCACTCTGTGCCGATGGCTACTTAGAACACACACACACACACACACACACACACATGCAACATGCATGCCTTTTGGCACTTGACTTTCTCATGAGATAACTTCTGGAAGGCTCTTTGGATTAGGTAACCAGCTTTCCTTCCTCTCCCCCTGGTGGAGGGAAGCAAGGCGGGGGCTGACACCCAGCGTCTTTTAGGCCGACCCAGCTCCTTCGGGGCAGTGCGGGCCAGTCTGGGCGCCTGTGGCTCCATATTGATCTGGGTGCCTAACAGGACAGGGACAAGCCTTTCAGACCTCTTGTTCCTGAGGTCATCTGGTTATGCCTGCCTGGGCACTGGGCCTCCTTCAGGTGGGCCTGGCCTGGTAAGGAGAAGGCCAGTCAGGAAAAATTTCTATACAAAGGGTGGGATGTTCCCATTTTTATTTTAAATAATTTAAATTTTTAAAAGGTTTATTTGTTCTTGATGTGGAGGAAGGGGCAAAGAGAGAGGGAGACACAGAATCCAAAGCAGACTCTAGGTTCTGGACTGTCAGCACAGAGCCTGATGCAGGGCCCGAACCCACGAACCATGAGATCATGACCTGAGTGGAAGTCGGACACATAACCGACGGAGCCCCAGGCGCCCCTGCCATTCTTATTTTAAATCAGTTTTCAGTTACACGACAGCATCTTTGCCCACCATCCTGTCCTCCTGAAGCCGCAACTGTTTCCACTCTTCCCATTCTGTGACGGGACAGGGGCGGCTTGGAAGGGAGGAGTATCTGGGTTCAGGCATGAACAAGAGTGTTGCAAGGACACAGAGGTGGGAGCCCTGGCCTGTCGGCAGAGTCCGGGGACTGAGACCCTGATGGAGGGACAGGGGTGATCAGTCCAAAGGCCGCTCCTGCCACAGTGGAGACTCAGCCCTAAGTGCGCCCTCCCCTCTCTGCCAGACCTCAGCCTCTCCGGGATCCCCTGCCAGGGGCCCCCTGGTGAGCCTGGCGCCCCTACTGACCACTGGCGAAAAGGGCACAAAGATTGGGCTCCGCAGGGTGGGGCTGGGAGGGGGCCTCCCTACCCGCCTCCTGCTCCGTTTGGTCTTAGGACACACGCAAGAGAGTCCAGGCAAAGGTCCCACAGGTGAGTGTGTGCTTGTGAGAGCCCAGTGCACAGGGTCGAGGGGGCAGAGACCGCACAGTTCTGGGGACTGCTACCCCCTTCAGGTCACCTCGAGCAGTGGGGGAGTTCCCACCCCCAGGGCGACAGGCCTTCGTGGGGAGCCTGGGTATGCACAGCCCGCGGCAGTGGTCTCCAGAGTAAAGTCCCCTCCGGGGCCGCAGCCCCTCGCCCAGGCCGCACGCCGCCCACCCTCCGGGGCCGACTCAGGGGGCTCTGGGACCCCGAGCTCTCCCAGCGGCCCAGCCCCACCGGGCAGCGGAGTCCGGCGCCCCCCCTTCCGCGCCTCCGCTACCCGAGGCCCCGCCCCCGCGCGGCGCCCAGTCTCGGGGCTCGCGGGCCCGCCCCGCCCCTCCCGAGGCCCCGCCCCTCCCACCGCCCCCTCCGGCGAACCCGGCCCGGGGCGGCCAGTCGCGGCCCGGAGCTGCGGAGCTCGGCGTCTCCGCCCGCAGGCCGGGGCTCGGACCTCGCACGCCGCGCGGCCATGGAGCCGGGCCCCGACGCCGAGGAGGCGCGCACGGTGCGCGAGGCGCTGGGCCGCTACGAGGCGGCGCTGGAGGGCGCGGTGCGCGCGCTGCACGAGGACATGCAGGGGCTGCAGCGCGGCGTGGAGCGGCGCGTGGCCGAGGCGCTGCGCCTGGCCGGCCCGCTGGCGCGCACGGTGGCCGAGCTGCAGCGCGACAACCAGCGGCTGCAGGCGCAGCTCGAGCGCTTGACGCGGCAGGTGGAGGCGCTGGGCTTGACGACCGGGCCGTCCCCCGCGCCCGGCGCGCCCGGCTCCCCCCGCTCGCCCAGCCCTCCGCCCGCGCCCGGCGTCCCCAGCCGCGCGCCCCGCCTGGGCACCGCGCGCTTCGCCAGCCACGCCACCTTCTCGCTGTCGGGCCGCGGCCAGGTGAGCCTGGGGCGAGGGCGGGGGCGGGGGGCCGACCCTCCGCCCCGAGTGCGTGAGCCCGCCCGCGCGGGTGTGCCGGGCCGGGGGCAGTCCCGCCGCGGGGACTCGGTGTGTAGGTCCGGCCCCCACTCCGGGGTGGGAGAGGGCCCTAGAAGCCTGCCCGCTGCACCTGTCTCGGGCCCCCTCCTTTCTTCGGAGCCAGGCCCTGCCTCCCTCTCCCCTTTGTCCCATGACGCTCGGGCGCTGAGGTTCAGTCCCTGGCCGCGTCAACACGGCCTGGGCCTTGAGGGCAGCCCCCGGCTCTCCCACCTGCATTCGTGTGCCCCCTGCGTCGCCGCTTCACTGAGGCCTGACGGCTCTCGTTATTAATTAACCCAGACTGAGAACTCAGGCCCGTGTGTGAGGCCGAGGCCAGGAGGACGCAGTGTGGTGGGGCAGCCGCCTTGGGAACTCGCAGGGGGTTAAGAGAGACGGGGAAACCAGCCTGGAGCAGTCTCCAGCTTCCTGGGGGTCAGTGACCCACGTGGGGATGGGGTGGAGGCCGGTGGGGACCAGTCAGCAGGCTGAGCATGGGGCCTCCTGGAGAGGCAGGTTAGACTGTTTCCATGGTGTGCGCAGTGGCCCTTAGGTGGGATTTTCCACTCTGCCGAGGCATGTGCTCGGGGGCTCGGTTTCCAGGGTCTGGGTCCAAGTGCTTTGCACCTGCTGCCCCTCCTAGGTTCCATCCGTCAAACGTGCGGGGGCTGGGCTGCCCCTCGGGGCCAGCAGGAGGGGATCACGTTAGCCCCTGGAGGTTCCAGCCTGGCGGGGGGGATGTGGCCCCAGACAGAGCTGTGCCACAGTGTGGGCAGCCGGAGCAGATGTGCCCCAGACACCTAGCCCCTTCCCGGTGGGTGTCCCAGGAAGGCTTTGTGCCGGAAGCCCAGGGCTGGCTGCCGCTGGTGCAGGTGCGGGTGGGGTGGGGACTGCGCGTGCAGGCTCAGCGACGCTTTCCCGACGCCTGTCCGGAGGAGGGGCCTGGCGGGAGTGAGGGGGAGGGCTGAGTTGTGAAGGCCCTGTGGGCACTGGAAGGGAGCTGGGCTCGGTCTCTGGTGTTCAGTGCTCCGTGCGAAGGGCCTGGAAATGTGGACACTTAATTCTGTCCTATGAGCACAACATACTACGCGTCCATGGTTTAAAATCACCGCGGTGAGCTCACACGTGCCTAATCAACTGTGTCATCGGCTGTTTCTGAAGTTGTGTTTTAACACACGTTTGCCACTCGTCTGCTCGAAGAAGCCGCTGTCCAAGTGTCCGGAGAGATCATGTCCCAGTCATGTGTGTGTGACTGCAGACATGCACGGGTGTGCTCATACATGTGTGACGGGGCCGTCACCTGGCTGTCTCAGTGGGAAGTGGCCGTTCTCACCCGAGGTGACCTAGTCCTCTTGCTTGTGGGGGTGGTGGGTGAGGGGCGCTGGGCAGGGGGGACGGGCCCTTCTTGTTCCGCAAGGTCCAGCAAGGATGGGTGGTGGGCTGGAGGGTGGTTGGGGACGTGGTGGGGTCATTGGCTGGTCCAAGGAGAGGGGACAGTCTTCAAGGGGGAGTTGGCAGGGCAGCACAGACAGGAGCCGTGCCTGGGGAGCTGTTGGGTCACAGACCTGGGGGGGTGCCGGGGTCTGGCTGGGTCCTGCTGAGCGAGAGGGGCTACGGGACGCGCAGGCGAAGCTTTCAGAGCTGGCAGCCCGGAGGGGTCACGGCTGGACTTTAGGGAGGCCTCAGGGCAGAGCCTGCAGCCAGAGCCCTGAGGTGGGTGAAGTACTCAGGTAATTGTGCGGAAGGAGGTGGGGGGGAGCTGCTGGGCAGCTACTGCGGCTCCTCAGGGGAGAGGGATGGAGACAAGCTGGGAAGTGGGCTGTGGGCTTCAGAAAGGCATAGCTGGGCACTTGGGGTGGAGGATGGTCAGGGTCTCCGGGGGGTCAGAGGTCGTGCAGCCCCCTGCGCCGAGGCAGCGCCCCACGCTGACCTCAAGCGTTGTCCCCAGTCTCCTGCAGCCCCCTCGAAGGAGCGCTGACGGCGGCCTCCAGCCAGCTTCAGGCGGCCGAGGGGCTGTGCAGCCATCCATCCGTACAGGACTGGGTGCTTGGTCACGAGCCGGGAGTCCGGGCTCCAGGCTGGGGCTGGAGCGGCTGGTTCATGCCCTGGGTCTGTGCCACAGGGGGCGTGGGGCCAGTTAGAGCCGAGGTGAGGCATGGCAGGACTGGTGTTACCCCGCCCCTCTGTAATAAGCAGTGAGATTTAGAGAATCTGTTGATTCCTGCTGTTTCAGACTTGGGGCTGTTGGAAGTGGGTCACACTTAGCATACAAATGTGTCCTGAACTCCCTGCAGAAAGAGTTGATCACGGAATCCACTTTTGAGTCCACAAACCTTGACCTTGCTAGGTTGTGAGGAGACAGAGGAGCAGCCAGGGCAGCTCCAGGAGGAGGGAGAGGGCAGGGCCACGGAGTGGGAGAAACCAAGGTGGACTTCCTGTAGGAGGCCAAGTCCCTGAGGCAGACAGGAGCTGCTCTCGTCATGTTTGCGGTGAGGCCGTGGGAGCACCTCCTCAAAAGCCAACCTCAGTCTCTCGGTATCTAAACCAGGGGGGACTGGGCCAGGCTGGCTGGGCCTCTCGTGCCGAGCAGATGGGGTCCTTGTAACAGTGACATGGGCAGGATCCGCACACAAGCAGCCACGGAGCCACAGCTGTGGCCTCGCAGGCGGAGGGAGCCCGTGGTGGATGGTGGCAGCCGGGCCAGACTTGGTCCCTGGAAAGGTCCTGACTGAGCTGGAGCCCCGGGCCGCTGGCGGAGGCCCGCAGGGACAGCTGCCAGGACTGTGAGAGAAACCAGACGCCCTTATCAGCCTTCCTTTCCCAGACACACTGTGTGATAAGGGAGGTGAACGCTTTAGGGGGATGTTTGGATGGAGTCTTGAAAGCCGTGTGTGAGTGGGGGATGGGCAGCAGTCCCGCAGGGCTCCTGGCCCCTCCGGGCTCCTGTGCCCACGCGTGAGCCCCGGTGGGGTCAGACAGCACCAAGAATGCCTGAAATGCTCCTGCCTTCTCAACGTGTCTACAGACTCCCCAGGGAGAGGATCATGTCTCCTGGAGTCCCCGAAGTCAGACCTGTGTCACCCTGCGTTTGCCCCTAAGGCTCCCAGGCCTGGGCTCCCTTATGAAAGGGTGGCTCTTCTGAAAACTCAGATGGGGACCCTTCTTTGCCGGTTCCCGTCCCCAGGGCTCTCTCCACACAGAGGGGCCGCCCGGTTCTGCTCCTGGGGCCGAGGCAGGCTGCCCCCCACCCCCCGTGCTGGGAGGGTCCCAATGCCTCGAGAGCAAGCTGAGGCCCCAGAGTGTGCCTGGGGACTGGCCCAAGTCGTGGGTTTAAGGCCTCTGCTGTGCAAGGGTCCTGCTGGTCCCCCCTTTCCTCCCCCTCATCTGGCTAAGACAGGTCCAGCGGGGCCGGCACACGCCCTGCGCCAGGTCCTGGGGGACGCGTTTGTCCTGAGTTGCTCTCTGTTCTCTGGAAGGCCAGAGTGCTTTGTGGACAAAGTCTCGGGTTGGGGTAGGGACCTGGGTCCCAAACATCGACCCCCCACCCCCCCGTCCCGGCCGCAGTTGTGTGATGATGTTGGCGCTGGCCCCCCTCGGCCCGAGCTGTGGGCAGAGGCCCTCCTTGAGGGAGGGGCAGGTCCGGGCGTGGGGACGGGGCAGTAGGGGGGGAACAGGACACCCAGGAATCTGGCTTGTCCAGAACCTACAGGGAGTAGGTTCCTTTGGGTTGTGTCTCCTGGTCCCCTGGGGCGTCACCAGGGTGGGGGACCTGCTACGTGCAGGGGCAGGCGTCTGGGGGCCCCCCCACGGAGACCCACATTCCTGGGAACGTGGTTTCACCATCAGCCTGTCCCTCCAGGCCCCTGCCAGGACCTGTGGCACCGGTTGGACCAGAGTAGGAGGTGGGGGGACACAGAGACCCCAGGCTGAGCTGGCCCTGGTGACAGGTGGGGGCTGGGGTTCCTCCTCCTCCTGACCTGGCTTCAGGTTAGGGGTGCCCGCAGAGGCCCCTTCGCCCTCCCCGTGTCCTCCCGAGTCAGGACGTGAGGGGTCCCCGTGTCTCCCAGGCTCCCCCAGGGCTCCAGGTCCTGTCCTTTCACCCTTCTGCAGGGACCCCCACCCCACAGAGGGACAGCCCCTTCCAGCTCTGCCCCTGCCCTCCCCAGCTTCTCCCCCAGGCCCTCTCCCACCCCACCCCTACCTCATTCTATTCCTAAATCACCGATGACCTCTCCCTTGCTAAACCCAACGGGCACCATTCAGATCTCATCTGACCATTCCCTTGACCCGAGGCCACCTTTGGGCGCCCCGGGCTCTCGTGTGCTCTTCCCAGTACACGTGCCCCGGCCTCGCCCAGCCTTCCCCGGGTTCTCCCCCTGCCCCTCTGGCTGCTCCTCTGTAGACACCCCCTCCCCTGCCCCATGCGGGTGCTGGGAACCAAGACTCCGGTTTCTCCCTTGTTCATCCGTCCTTCTGTCCTGCCTCTTAAACTTCAGACCCAAGCGCGCCGCTGCCTCCTGACCTCACCTCCCAGGTGCCCCAGGGGCAGCTCACACTCAGCGTGTCCGCACTGAAATCCCTGTTTTCCCACCAACGCCCTGCCTTCCCCTGCAGGCCACTCCTCCCTCCTCATCCCCCCGCATCCGCCCACTCTCCCCAAGGCTCCCGCCCTTCTGTCTTCGCCCTGGCACCGCCCGCGTCCTCTCCCCTCTCGGTGGCACCTGGGGTGGCACGGTTCATGTGTAGCCACCGATCAGGGCGCGCCGTGGCTCAAGGTCTGTCTGTGCGGACCCTAGTGGCTCTGCTGGGCACGGCCTCCCCTCCTTGGCCACCCGGCCCGGGCACCGCTGCCTCTGGGGAGCCCTCTCTGACCCGCTGGGCCCAATGCAGCCTGTGGACAGGCCTGTCATTGGCACGTGCTCTGGGGCTGGTTTGGCAGTGTCTGCTCAAGGTCCTGGCGCCTCCCCCCCAGATCAATTCCCCCATGGCCCAGGGGCCCCGCTGGCCGGCTGAGGGCCTGCGGAGCCATCTGGGGTCAGGGGCTGGCGTTAGTCATCTGGGAACCTTGCAGACAAGAGCCAGCCTGGAGGTGTTTCAGGACAGGTATGGCCGCCAGCCTCCAACTGGCCCTTAGAACAAGGGGGTCTGCCCGGATCCCCTGCCCGCCAGGCAGAGCCCGCCAGCCCCGTGGAACGCTGGGCCCTCCACACCTCCCTCACTGTGGGGGGCCGGGCCTCAGTGGAGGAGGACATCCCTCCTGGCCACAGATCACAGGGGTTTCTCACGTGTCACTGTGGACAGCACACCTCTTCCCGGGGCCCCCAGGCTATACCTGCCGCATAGGGGGGTCAGCACCCACCTGAGAGGGTAGAAGCAAGTTGGTGTAAGCGGCATGGACGGAAGAGGGCCTAACACTCCATAGAGCATCTCTCCCTTATCTCAGACGGGGGAGCTGCGAGCCAGCAGCAGCACTGGCCTGAGCGCCTCGGTGGTGGCCCAGCCAGGACCCCAGGCACCCCCAGTGGCTTCACTGCCGTGGAGGGGGGGGCGGGGGGCCCTCAGAGCCAGTCAGGCGCTCCTACACCAGGCCTCCAGGCAAATCTCGTGACTGTGTTCAATGACAAGTCCTCAGCACGAAGGCCCAGTGCCTTGGCCCAGAGAACCTTAGGATTCCGGTGTCGGCCGCCCGGGAGGGGGCGGGGGCGGGGTGGGCCTCCTTGTGCCCTGCTTGGAACCCCAGCCTGATCATTGTTTCTAGCACTCTTGCGGTCGGGGTGAGCCCAGGGGAGGCGTTTGCCTGGCAGGACTTCGGGGGCTCTGCAGCTGGGGCCGGGCCCTCACCAGCTCACGCGTGGCCTGCGCCCAGTCCCAGATCTGGGGGCTATCTCTCAGACGGGAGTGTTCTTTGCCCCCAGAACTGGTGAGGGGCTCAGACCACAGCCTGGGGGGTGGGCAGCAGCCCTGCCTGACGAGGCCTCCTTGGTGTGCGTGTCTCCACAGAGCGTGGACCACCAGGATGAGGCCAGCGAGGTGGCCACGAGAAAGGCCTCAGACTCATGCGTCGTGGAGAATGGGCACCAGCCAGGGGCAGGTAGGGCCCGACAGCAGAGGGGCTCAGGAGGGGGCCTGGCCCTGGAGCCCGGCAGGCCGAAAGGCTGCCGGGAGGGCGGCCTCACTCAGTGCCAAGTAGGACTTTGTAAACACAGAGGGAGATGGGAGGTCCCAAAAGGGGGTGAGCGTCCCTGGTCCTGGAGGAAACCAGCAGGTGATGAGCGTCCCTGGTCCTGGAGGAAACCAGCAGGCCCCAAGGTGTCCACACAGCGCACGCCACAGCGTGGCCGACAGGGCATTTAGTGTTTATTGAACTGATCGTGAGGGCAGTTTGGAACAGACATAGACTCTGGTCAGAGCAGTGAGGCATCCCCAGAAGAGGGAGGTCAGGGAGGCCTTCCTGGAGGAGGTGGGAGGAGGGTTCATGGAGGCTGGGGTTCCCGGGGGCGGGTGGTTTGAGGCCCCTGTGGATGCCTTGGCCGGCCTCCCGCTTCCTCGCTGGCCTTGTGTTCCAGGTCTGGGTGACGGAGCCCCTGAGGCGGCCAGAACCTTCCCGGCACCGGAGCCGCCCAGACCTCGCCCCGGGACCCTCTCCTTGCAGCTGCCCCACCAGCCGGTCACGGCCGTCACTCGGGTCTCGGAGAAGTTTTCAGGGGAGACCTCGGCCGCGGCTCTCTCGCCCACGTCTGCCGCCATCCTGGGGGGACCCAGCCCAAGCCCCAGTGAGGCCACCGCACCCTGGACTCCGGGTCCCAGCGGTAGGAGCGGGAGAGCATGGCCCGGGCTCAGACTTCACCGGGATGTGGGGGGCAGGCAGGGCTCGGGGGCTGGCGAGGGACTCAGAAAGCCTGGGGCCGAGCTGCCGCCTGCGCCTGTGCACCCTGCCCTGCCCTGCCCGACTCCTCCCAGAGATGCCGAGACCTGGCCGCTACCCAGGGGGGAGACGTGGCTTCCATTCCAGGTGGAGCCATGGTTAGGACGTGGCTGCCCCCCGGACAAGTGGCAGGGCTCCGCCAGCCTTGGGCCTGTCTGTGGCCAGGCCTCCAGCGGTGTGTCCTGGGGTGAGGCTTCCAAAATGAGGGTTTGGGGACAAAGTGTGTGCTGGACACACAGCACGGAAGCCCCGGGCCCTGGGCTCCCCAGAGCAGCTGGTAACGCTTATGTGCTTGTGAGATCTTTTGTGTCTGAGCTCCGTGCTCCCAGCACCGCCCCCCCCTCCCCGCCAACTGTTGGTCGTGGTGGGGCCAGCTTAGTGGGGGGCCGTCCCATCCCGGGAGCAGTGCTGGGTCAGGGAGGGGCTCGGGTGGTGGCCCTGCCTGAGGCCACGGCTACTTCTGCTCCTCTCCTGTCCGCAGAGAAGAGTCCTTCCGCCCAGAGGTCGAGCTCCAGCTATGGGGTGGCGTCAGCCGCCAGCAGCGACAGGTGCGTCAGGGGTGTGGCGGCCAGGTGGGCCGTGCTGTCCTGGGGCTCGGGCTCCCAGGCCCCCAGCAGGCGCCCCCCGTGCTGAGCCGGAGCTCGGAGAGCCGGGCAGCGGGCTGCAGGGGAGGCTGCAGGGCTGGCTGGACAGTCTCACTGGGAGAAATGTGGTCACAGCTGACTTCTCTGTGGGCCGTGAAGAGCAGGTCAGTGTGGAGATGGGAGGGGGCGTGTCAGTGCCCACAGAGGAAGGAGGGTGGGAGGGGCCTGGGGCAGGTGTGCAGCCACACCCCCCTGGTGGTACAGGTCCCCTCCCCCAGCCTGCAGCTGTCCCCACGACCCCCTCCCCCCGGCCAGCTGGCTGGGGGTGGGGGGCTGGCTTGGCTTTCCTTTTAATGATAAAGGAAAATTGTGACTTTCTGGCAAATTGTTCAGGAGGAGACAAAGGGGGTCTTATCTGGTGGTGGAGAGGGGCCTGGTGGGGCTGGTTGGGGTCCACCTTCTGCCGCAGGAACTGACACCTGCTGAAGGGGGATTATGCCCAGCGTGGGCACCCCCTGCAGTGGACTTGCGGGGGTGGGGGTGGGCTCTGCTCTGCTCGGTCAGAAAACCTGCTCAACAGGCTGTGCTTCCTTTGCTCCTGCCTCGTCACTGGCAGGGGGACCCTGGGCCCGTGTGGGCTGGAATGTCTCTGACACGTGGCTCTCTCCTCAGCCCACCCCTGCTGACGCCCCGGTCCCCGCCAGCTAGCGCCCAGGCCCGGCGCCGGGAGCTGGTCAGGTCGCAGACGCTGCCTCGCACGTCGGGGGCGCAGGCCCGGAAGGCCTTGTTTGAGAAGTGGGAGCGGGACACCGGGGGCAAGTACGGACGCTCGCGCCCAGACCCACTCGGGGGCCAGGCGGGCGCAGCGCAGCCGGCCCCGTCCTCTTCCCTGGGGGCAGGGTGCGAGGGCAGCCGTGATGAGAGCCCCTGGCCCACCCATTCCAGGGGTGCCCCAGGCCACCCTCACCGGCCTCCCCTGGTGTCCCTCGGTTCCGGGCAGGACAGGGAGACCACAGGGGGTAGTGGGTTGGGACTCCTGGGGGGATGTGGGGTGACAGTGCGCCCCCCTTAGAGACAGCCTGGTCTTTGCACAGGGACCCCGTCGACAGCATGGCATCTGCTGGGTGCAGGGTGAGGCCTGGCCTGTGTGGCGAGGACACCCCCAGGCCCAGCCTCCTGTGACCCGTGAGGGAGACAGACCCTGGCAATGTCCCTGCTGAGCCAGATCTGGGCTGTGTCTTGGGGCCCCCAGGGAGACCACCCTTACGGCTAGGCGGCTAGGCAGGGAACTGTCCGGGAGGGTTGTCTCTGGGTGGCTGGCATGGAGGGGAGGGGGCAGAGGGCCGGGACCTGAGGCTACGTGGTCTGGGTCCCCGGTCCCAGGACTGCCAGGTGACCCCTGATTCCCAGTGTGGGGAATAGACGCGTGGGGAGGGAGCGTGGTCCTGCCAGATGCCGCCAAGGGAGGGGGCTGCGTGCGGCAGGGCGTCTCCCCTGGGGGAGCAGGGCAGGTGGGGTGGGAGCGGCGGGGACCCGCGGCCCCACGGCAGGCGGGTGCTCCTCACACAGGGGGAAGGGCGAGGCGCGGGGCAAGCTGAAGCGGTCCCAGAGCTTTGGCGTGGCCAGTGCCAGCAGCATCAAGCAGCTGCTGCTGGAGTGGTGCCGGCAGAAGACCCTTGGCTACCAGGTGAGCCCAGCCCCCGCCCCAGCCTCTGGGGGACCCCTCATCCCAGCCCTGGGGGACCCCAGCTACCAGGTGAGCCCAGCTCCCAACCCAGCCCCCGGGGGACCCCTCACTCCATTCCTGAGGGACCCCAGCTACCAGGTGAGCCCAGCCCCCACCCCAGCCCCCGGGGGACCCCTCACTCCATTCCTGAGGGACCCCAGCTACCAGGTGAGCCCAGACTTTGCGCCAGCCCCGGGGCCCTTGGTCTGTGCTGGGAGGGGCTGGGAGCGTCTGCTTGAGGGGTTGAATTGGGTGGGGGGCGCGGAGGCGGGCCTGAGCCCCGCTCACGCCCCTCGTCGCCCCGGCCGCTGGAAGCACGTGGACCTGCAGAACTTCTCGTCCAGCTGGAGCGACGGCATGGCCTTCTGCGCCCTGGTGCACTCTTTCTTCCCCGACGCCTTCGACTACGGTGCCCTGAGCCCCGCGCAGCGGCAGCAGAACTTCGAGCTGGCCTTCAGCATGGCCGAGTGAGTGCGGCGGGCGCCCTTCGGCCGGGGGTGGGGGCCTGGAGTCCTCTGCAGGGTCCTGAGGCCCTCCTGGACACCTCACGTACAGGTGGGGAGACTGAGGCCTGCAGGGGTCGCCCAGACTCCGCGTGCCTGCCCTTCACTGGGCGCCGGGCCTCTCCCGGGCATGAGGGCCGGCAGGGCGGGCGGTCCCAGGGCTGGTGAGGAGACACCGTTGCTTGGGTGAGTAGGACATCGAATAATATCTTCCTCAGAGACCTTTAAAAAATTCTTCAATAAGTAGATTTCTGTTTCCTAAGTGTTGTTCTAGCGTTTGATACAAAATTGTCTGCATTCCTGAGACGGCTTGGGAGGGGCCCGGGTGGGGGGAGATTCTGGGATCGGTCAGCACTTGGGAAGCCAGTCTGGTATTTGGCGGTTGGCTCAGGGCAGCCTCTGGTGCATTGGGGTCTGGCTGGGGCAGGGGTGCAGGCTGTCCCCTGGGGCGGGTCTGCCGGCCATCCGGGGACCCAGGAGCATCCGTGTGGGAGGGTGGCTCAAGGGGGCCGGGCGAGCGGGCAGTGGCTGGACCAGCTGTGGGCAGGGAGCTGGGGTGGGAATGCTCTTCCCTCACGCGGGGCCTCCTGTGGGCTGGACACATCAGGAGGCAGAGGGCAGGGAGCCTGGGGACGGGCCCGGAGGGGGGTCAGAGGTCAGAGGGAAGGCGGAGTTTCCTGGAGGGAACGGTTGTCTCTCCTGCCGCAGCCTCGGTGCCTGGGGAGCTGGGGACATAAGCCCGTGAGCCGCCCGCGCCCGCCCACCGAGTTCTGGTCTGCACCCCCGGTGCCCTGACCAGGCCCGCGCGCCCTCGTCACTCCGTTCCTGGACCCCAGCCCCGCCAGGGATGGAGTCGGGGCCTTCGGGTGAGGCCTGGGGGCGGAGTGGAGGCCGCCCCGAGTTGTAGGAACCTTGCTGCTGCCCTACGCCGAGGTCTCGGGGGCACGCCCGGACCCTCGGCCCCCTCGGGGTCACAAGAACTCCTCTCTTTCTTGGCTGCTTGGGTTAGCTGTCATCCTGATCGCAGAAACAGCTCTGACGGGGCGTGTTATGCAACTGGACCCAGACGGCGCTGAGGCAGAGCCAAGGGGGACGGCGCGGTGTTGGGGAGGGGCGCCTCGCAGGGGGAGGCCCGGCGGCTCAAGCCCAGAGACGGCGGCCTTCACACCAGGGCGGGGGGCTCCGATGCAGCCCCTGGTGTCCTCCGCAGACTGGGCCAGGCCGGGCCGGGGGCATCGCCCCGCTCCCCCTCCCCGCCCACCAGCCAGAGCGATTTGTGGCTGTGCTTTCCCAGCGCGAGGGCTGAGTTCCCGGAGCCTCCTGACCCGGGACACAGAACACGCTCCTTCTGTCCCCAGCCTGCAGGGCGCTGGTGTGAACAGGCCTCCCTCCTGCTCAGAGTCAACATGGGGCAGAAGCCTGGCCCCGCCTCCCAGCGGCCCGAGCCTGCTTGTGGCTGGGGAGGGGATGGGGGTCTGCGGGCTAGGGGCCCAGGGCAGGCCTGTGTGGGGCACTTGTTTGGGGCCTGGGCAGGGACCTCCCCTGGGAGTCCCTGGGGAGGTGACCTCGTAGATACTGGAGGGGACAGGAAGGTGGTCTCCCAGGAGGACAGCCAGGATTAGCTGCCTCCTTGGACAACAGGCTGAAAGAAAGCACAGGATGCCTACCGGCCGGTGCCAGCTCCCAGTTCTTAGCAGACGCGCCTCGGGCTTGCCAGCCAAGGCCCAGCACGCACGCGGGGCCCCACAGGCAGCAGGAGGGGGCTGTGCGGGGTGACGGGGGGCTGGACTCCAATGGGGTCACAGCCTTTGGGCAGGAATGGAGAGCAGACCGGCACCCCCCAACAGGGGGCTCACCTCACACCGGGAAGGAAACATTTGCAGACCCCCCTGTGAGCGAGGGCCCTAGACGCACGAAGGTGCAGCAGGAGCTGCGTGGTGGAGGTGGGTGCCCGCCCTCCTCCCGGGGACTCCCAGGCCCGAAGATGCCCCTCGGCCTAATCTGTGTGAGCAATGCGGTGTTGACAGCGGAGTGAGCTCCCTTGTTGGACAGGTGTCCCCGGCTTGGAGAGCGGGAGGGCCAGTCCTTTTATGGAAGGAGTGCGGCGGGGCACGGGGGCACTGCCCTCTGCGCCCCTCGCCCCGCTGCCCCGGCCGAGCGCCTGCCCAGAGCCGGACGTGCGGCCTGAGGCCCCCGCTCGCCCTGCGGGGAATGTGTCCTGCTCTCAGGTTACGCGCAGCAGAAGGGGTTCCGGCTATTTGCAGTGTCCATGTGTCTCTGGCTAAAACCAGACAGGAGGCTGCAGTCCGAGCCTGGCATCTGCCTTTAGAGAGGCTTAAGTAAAAATAGCCCCTGGAGCCCCTCCTCCCTGGCCCTCACAGGCCAGCCCATGCTGCCTGGAGATCATAACAGAGCGGGGGCAGGAGAAGCCCCTGAACCTTTTTTTTAAACCCCAAGCAGTGGGGGGCGAAGCACGCTCACTCAGAAACGAGGGCACCCGACACCCCCGGGTCTGGCTGCACAGCGCTGCGGAGTGCCGGGCGCTCTTCCCCGGGCGGCTCCCGGGCGCGGAGCGAGACCAGCCTGCATTGCTTTTGCAAAAGCACTTGCTTTTTTTTTTTTTTTAAAGCAATAGGGTGTGCACTTAATACAGCTCTATGTCACCATACCTCAAGTTTTAAAAAAAGGGCGGTTGAGCCTCTAATATTTTGAGACTTAAGTCTTTTTATAGAAGTCAATACTGACCATCTTCCTTTTCTCCTATCCTGATTCTCAAGTTTCACCCAACCCACGGCGGCCGCATTTACGCCTCGTGGGGTTACGCTGAGCTGCCGGGGTGGGGACCGGGAAGCCAGAACCTTGCTGGTGGCGTCAGCCTGGATCGTGAGGGGGACCACAGGGGAAGGCCCTAGCGCTCACCCCGACCGTGACCCTGCTAGCTAAGCCTCGCTGCCCAGGCAGGGATGCCCTGGGCTGGAGCCAATGCAGAAGGGGGTCCGAGACTCTCCCCGCACGGGCTGGCACATGCCAGCCATTCTGGGCGAGGAGGCGGGAAGGAAACCAGCACCACTGCAGAGGGGGCCCAGGTGCCCATGGGAGCCACAGGGGAGGAACGAGAGATGTGGCTTCGGGGAAAGACACGTTATGAAAATTCTCCTCCTACACGGGAAAGGCTCTTGCGGGGAAGAAATTAGGTAGACACAGACTTGCGGGGCCAGTAGGTAGAAAGTACACAGCGGCAGGTTAGCCTAGGAAACGGGAGGGAAACTTTCTCCGGCCTGGAGTCATCTGTGGAGGGATTTGACCGTGGGGGCGGGGCCAGGGCCTGATCCTGGAGAAGAGCAGCCTCCGGCGCACTTCCCCCGAGTTTGGAGGGTGCGCGCCGTTCTCTTCCGAGGCTAAGGGTCAGGGTTTTAATATGGCGCTCATTTAACTTGGGGACCACTGTGGCCAGTGGCGGGATTGATGGTCCGGCGTGTGTGCAGGGCCCGCCCACCTGCACCTGGTGCACGTGAAGGGCCTCCTGCAGGGCCCGTCCACCCGCACCTGGTGCACATGAAGGGCCTCGTGCAGGGCCCGTCCACCTGCACCTGGTGCACCTGAAGGGCCTCGTGCAGGCCCCGCCCACCCGCCCCTGGTGCACGTGAAGGGCCTCGTGCAGGCCCCGCCCACCCGCCCCTGGTGCACATGAAGGGCCTCGTGCAGGGCCCGTCCACCCGCCCCTGGTGCACATGAAGGGCCTCGTGCAGGCCCCGCCCACCCGCCCCGGGTGCACATGAAGGGCCTCGTGCAGGCCCCACCCACCGCACCTGGTGCACGGGAAGGGCCTCCTGCAGGGCCCGTCCACCCGCCCCTGGTGCACATGAAGGGCCTCGTGCAGGCCCCACCCACCGCACCTGGTGCACATGAAGGGCCTCGTGCAGGGCCCGCCCACCCGCCCCTGGTGCACGTGAAGGGCTCATTTACATGCACGTGCACATGCAGGTCTCGGTGTAGTGTCCACCCACATGCACCTGGCGCGTGTGCAGGGCTCGCTCACACACACCTGGTGTGCGTGCAGGTCCCCGTGCAGTGTCTGCCCACACACACCGGGTGCACATTCAGGGCCCCTGCAGGATCAGAACCCTGCTGCTTAGGTCCCAAATTCTGACGAAAATGACAACCACTGGGGACGTGCACTGAGCTCTTTCCAGGCACAGAAACTGCGCGACCCGCGCGTCAGCCCCGCGCTGCCCTGCGCAGGGGCGATGGTTCCGTGGAGGACTCGGAGCCCCGCAGAAGCCAAGTGCCTTCGTGCCCAGAGTCTGGGAGGATGGGGCTGGGCCCTGAACCCCGACCGTCATGCGCTTGTTGACCGGGAGGGACCGCTGGCGTGCGCCCCGTGGAGGGGTGGCCGCGGCCTGGAGCAGGTGCAGGGGATTGTCCCCTGCTGCGTCTGCGCGATGCCGCCCCGCCCGCCACTCTGCGCCCAGGGTCGCGCCCGGAAGGGCACCCGCTGTTACTCCAGGGCGTGGCGCTGACCCCGTCGCTGTGGGCGCCGCCTTGTGGGCCGTGGGAGCTGGGGACGGCCGAGGAATCGCTTTCCTTCCAGCAGGCGTCTACACCCGTGTTTCCCGGAGTGTGAGGCACGGGGCCTGGGGGTCATAACGTGGAGGTGGGCAAGTTCTAAGCTTGAGACCCGTTAGTAGGCAGTGAAGTCAGGTGGGTGTTTCACGACCTCGTTCAGGAGCAAGTGTGTGTGTGTTGGGGGGGGGGGGTGACACAAACACCAGGGAGAAAATGCCGGCTGTGGGCCTTTTGTGTGTGGTTTCCGCTGCCCGTGCTGATGGGGGGAGGGGGGATCGCTAAGGCTGCGACTCGTGAAAGTTTTAAAAGATGGTTTTAGGAGCCATGTGGGTGAATTTCATGCTTTACTTCATTTTACGTTTAGTTTTATAGTGTGTGCTGATTTTCACATGCTGCCGACGGACATTGAAGTTTTTAGTGAAATTTAATTTTTAAATTAAGCTGAAATTTGACCAATAAAGTTTTGACTCACACTTACTTTATAAGTGGATTTAGTGAAACTTCAAAGTGAAATTTAGTTTCACTGAAATTTGCAATAAAGCAAGTCTGTGTAAGTCAAAACGTGAATTGTCTTGGTGGGTCCTAGATGCGGGGGTCTGGGCAGCACTGCCTCTGAGTAGGGGTTTCCAGGGGTCTCCCGGGGTTTGCTGGGGTCTTCAGGGGTCCTCTGGGGTCTCTAGGCGTCTCTAGGCATCTCCCGGGGTCTCCCAGGGTCCCCTGGGGTCTCTGGACATCTCCCGGGGTCTCCCAGGGTCCCCTGGGGTCTCTGGGGTCTCCAGAGTCGTCATAAGGTGCAGCAGGGGCGCAGCTCTCCTGTCCCCGGGGTGGCAGTGCTGGCGGATGGCTGGGACCCGGGGCCTGACCCGGCTTCTCTGTTTCAGGAATCTGGCCAACTGCGAGCGCCTCATCGAGGTGGAGGACATGATGGTGATGGGCCACAGGCCGGACCCCATGTGCGTCTTCACCTACGTCCAGTCGCTGTACAACCATCTGCGTCGCTTTGAATGAAGCCCGTGGGGGTGGACGGCAGGGCGCGAGCCCCCGGGACGCTGTGGGGCGCCGTGCTCCCGAGTCGGGGCGACCCCGCAGGAGCCGCGGGCGTCCTGGTGTGAGGCCCCGGCGCTGCGCGGCTGGTGCGCCCCCCGCGCGGGGCTCCAGGAGGAAGGAGCGCGCTCGGTGCTACGTGATTATCTCCCTTCAAATAAAAGGCTTGTCTGTGGATTCTGGAATGTGAGATCCCTTCTCCTGCGGGCGAATTTGATACATTGGCCTCACAGGGTTACGCTGGTTATTAAGTGTGTGTTCTCAAATACCCGGAGGTGTTTTGTTTTTTTTTTTTTACTTCCTCACCTTATCTTGGGTTCCTTTCCACCGCCCCGCGGCCTCTGCGGGAAGCAGGGAGGCCGTCCCAGCCCAGCCTGAAGTGGAAACTGTTAGTCTCCCCCAGGTCCTGGGCAGCAGATGACCTTCAAGTCACCCTGGCGTCTGGGCGGTGGGAAGGCTGCCGCCTGGTCCCAAAGCGCCGTGTCCTTCCTGGGGGGGCGGGGGGGGGGGGCCGGAGTGTTTGGCTAAGATTAGGCTCTCGGAGAAGTTAACGCTTTTGGGGAAGGAGGAGACCCTTTGTGCATAGAGGTAGTTTTTATTCACATCTTTTTTAGGGGGTTTTCTGGAGATATTTATGAAAAGTAATTGCATCTGTACCATTGGCTGTTTATACATAAAAAGATGTGTCAAACTTCGCTTTGGATTGGTTGTTTCTGTTTGGGAGACACGCGGCCTGTGGACAAGAGACTTTGCGTGCATTCCAAGTAAAAATCTGCTCAAATACCCCCTTCTCTGCTTCTGTACCCAGATCAGGGTCCAGGAAGTTGACCCGCGTTCATGCACTTGTCGGTCGGGCTTCCTGGTCCCTGCTGTCGGGGGACGTGAGCTGGGAGGCCCCTCGGGTCTCCAGAGGACGCTGGGCACTGCCCGGCGGGTCTGTGACATGGCGGCCCGCGTGTGGAGGAAGCGCCTCAGCCACTGCTGTAAAGTCGCGGTGCTCTGTGCCAGGCTTCCGACGACATCTTAGGTCCTACAAAGTGCACCCGTTAGCTTCTTCAAGAACCATTTTCTTAAAAATATTTTTTTATTGTTTCTCTTTGTGGGAGAGACAGTGTGTGAGTAGGAGAGGGGCAGGCGGAGAGAGAGAATCCCAAGCGGTCTTTGCACCGTCAGCGTGGATCCCCATGTGGGGCTCGAACTCACAAACTTTGAGATCATGACCTGAGCTGAAACCAAGAGTTGGACACTTAACCAACTGAGCCCCCCAGGTGCCCCCTTCCTCTTTTTTTGTTGTTGTTGTTTATTTTTCAGAGAGAGAGACAGAGACAGAGAAAGCATGAGCTGGAGAGGGGAGAGACAGAATCCAAAGCAGGCTCCAGGCTCTAAGCTCTCAGCACAGAGCCTGATGCAGGGCTGGAACCCACGAACTGCAAGACCATGACCTGAGCCAAAGATGGACGCTCCACCGCCTGAGCCCCCCAGGCGCCCCAAGAACCATTTTCTAATCAGGTTGGACTAAGGCGCACACTTCTAGAACTTCCTTCAAGGAGCTAATCCGTTCTGCTCACACAGTTTGCAGTTGGCCCCTGTGCCTTCCCGGACTCGCACGCACACCCCCTGTGTGTAGGGAGAGCGAGGGAAGAGCTTGGGGCGTGAGGAGGAGCGCGGCGAGGTTTTCCGGGTGCATGAGCTGTAGGTTCGGCAGACTTGCTTCCGCAGGACAGACTTGTCCCGTCTGTTGGATTTCCCCACAGCAGCCCCGAGCAGGGGTGGCGAGGCCTCTTCTTAGCAAAGACACGGGGCCTGTTTTTACTTCATGGTTTTCTTCACACTGTAGCTTAGGCTTTCAAACCTAAAGCCGATCTGGGAACCCAGGGCCCCGTAAAAAGCATTTCGATTTGTGCCTGAGTATTCGCACATGTTAAATGGAACTCTCCGGAATTGCAAACATGGCCGTGCACCTTTGCTCGTAAAACAGCCGGTCCTGCCGGAATAAGGAGCGGTGGCCTTCGTGTCTCCCGTTCAGAACAATGCAGACTTGATGCCTGTTAGTAGGTTCTGTGCGGGTCTCCTCTGTGGTCCTCAAGAGGACGCGTATGCCTTCGTGGGTTTGAAGCCTGATCGCCTCTCGGACAGTCTGGCGGTTCCAAGGCTGGGGCAGAAACCGCAGGAAGGCGGCACCGTCTGAAGAGATCAGGAAACCCCCGGTTTAGATCAGGGTTACGTCAAAGCTCCATCTGTGAAATCCAATTTCGGGTTGCCTTTCCACCTCCGTACGAATGGCTTCACATCTTGTTTTGTTTCCCTCCCCGGAGCGAATTTTTCTCAGCGTGCTTATAAGGTTCTCCTGCTTTTCCAGATGGAGGCCTTCACCTGGCTTCTGTTAAAACTTATTGGGTCTGACCTCACTGGCTTGTTTCCCTGCCGTGAACGTTTCAGCAGAGCCAACGTGGGCTTTAGCCTCCTTGACAGCTGTGGGTTATTTCTCAAGGCGAGTGAGGGCTTAGGCGGACCGGGTGTGACCCGGCGCATGCTGGCCGGCAGGGCACGTACGGGCCAGGTGTTTGGGGAACAGTTTGTTAAAGCCAATGCGTTTCGCAAATGGGCAGGATGATGATAAGTTCTCGGCGTCCCCGGCCGCGGTGCTCAGGACTCTGTAACCGGAGGAGGCGGGCAGGGGACGCTATTTACTGCCGTCCTGGGCCCGCTGGACGCCGGGCGGTTGGGTGGCCAGCTAAAAGTGCTGGTTGAGTCGGCGCGTTGGCGGTGGGGCCTCTTCCCCACCCAGCAGACGCCGCTCCGGACTGGGGTTCTTGGGCCGGTGGCGGCTGACACGCTTATTCTGGTGACTTGATGCTGCCTGATGAGCCCTCTGAGTCCCTTCTCTTAGCCCTTAGCCTGCTCTCAAGGGCTCCTGTGGACGGTAAATGTCCACTAGGGATCACCCATCTCCTCTCCCTCGCCTGCAGCGCCTTTGATCTCTTATCTCTGGGTTCTTCGCCCTGCTTTGACATCAAGCCGCCTTCACTGTCCTTTCTTTGAAAGAGCACAGTAAAGATCAGGGGCGCCTGGGGAGCTCAGTGGTGAAGGGTCCAACCCTTGGTTTTCACTCAGGTCATGATTTCACAGTTCCTGAGTTCGAGCCCCCTGTCGGGTTCTGCACTGTGCTTGGGATTCTCTGTCTTTGGCTCTCTCTGCCCCTCTGCCCCTCCCTGTCTCTTCTCTCATTAAATTAATAAACTTTTTTTTAAAAAATGCCTGGGCATGCCTCTTCCCTAGGAAGGAAGCATCAAGCCAGGGAAAACACGAGGAAGGGGGGAGCGAGGATGCTGGGCTATCAGGGTATCTGGCAGCCCCCATGGGAGGGAGGCATCCAGGACAAAGGCCTGGGAGGGGCTCCTAATGGCAGGGCGGGCGGCAGCAGAGGGGTGCCCAGCGGCACCCGGGTGCACCTGGACAAGCCAGGGTTCTCCCTCCCCAGACGCAGAGCTGGCACAGAGCACAGAGGCCATGTGGACCCCTCTGCCTGACGTCCGCAGCCTCACCCCGCCTCCAGGCCCCCCACCTTCCCCGATGTTTTCTCCCGGCCTCTGTCGTGGCCTCCTTCCCCACGTCCATGCACCTCTGCACTCTGCGCACATAACCCGGACCGTAGCCCAGGGCTGGCATGGCCTTGGGAGTCCGGGCATATCCGCCTCAGTGGGCTGTGCGCCTCCCTCATCCTCTGAAAGGAGCCCCTCTCCAGCGCCTGCCACCTCAGCAGCGCGATCCCCACCTGCTGTCCTCGCCGAGTCCCGGACATCTCCGTGCGCCTGGGCTCCGTGGCCGCGCCCCCGACGCGATTCGCCTCCCGGCATGCTGCGAAGTGGGCATCCACCGGCCCCTTGCTGGCAGAGGCCCAAGATCCTCCTCTGGGCCGCGTCCTGAAGCATCAGCGCCACTAGTGTTCCCAAGGTTCTGTGAAAAAGTCCTCAAATTTACAGAAAGTCAGGAAGACGGGGTCAGGGAACAGGTGGATCCCGTTCTTCGTGAGCTCTCCCACACTCGTCTTCACTGTGGCTTGCCGAGCCGTGGGGGAGGAAGGCACAGAGATCGTGACACTCCCCGCTGAGGACTTGGACATCCACGGAGACATCCACATTCTCCTGCGCACGTGGTGTGTTAGCACCCTTCAGAAATCAGACATTTATCGGGGCGCCTGGCGGCTCAGTCGGTTAAGCCTCCGACTTCATTCAGCTCAGGTCATGATCTCACGTTCGTGGGTTGGAGCCCCGCGTCGGGCTCTGTGCTGACGGCTCAGAGCCTGGAGCTGCTTCGGATTCTGTGTCTCCCTCTCTCTCTGCCCCTCCCTGCTCATGCTCTGCCTCAAAAATACATTTAAAAAAACATTTAAAAAAAGAAATCAGACATTTATCTATCGGATGAACAGCCTGTTTTCAAATTTCTCTAATGGCCCCCACATGCCTTTCATGGCTGTTAAAAAATACCCTCCAGGGTCCACATTCGGTTGTTACGTCTTAATCTAGAAGAGCCTCCCTACTTTCTGCTTTCTGTCCGTTTTCTACGCGATTCTTTTCAAGAGCCCGGGCAGGTGCGTCTGCACATCTGTTTCCTCCCGACTAGATGCGGACGAGACGTGTTTAGCACAAATGCGCCCGGCGTGGTGGCGCGTGAGGGGCTCGCGCTGGGGCCCCCGCCCTCGGCCGTGGGACCTTCCAGTGTACCTCGGTGTCTCTGGGGTCATCGGTTGATGGTTTTTGGCCTGAGTCTGTAATGATGCTGGGTGTTCACAGTGGTGATTTTTAAATTCCATTTAAACTCACTGGTTCTTTTTTTGTTGTTCTTTGTTTAGTTCAGTGGGTTGTCCAAGGTCCGCCCACTGGGAGGGGAGGGCGCTGGGGTCCCTCTGACGCGTCCCCAGGGGTCTCCGGCTGCCTCCTGCTTTGGGCACAAGGTGGTCCCAGCTGACCTCTGACTTAAACTTGGAATTAGTCATTTCCTGGAGAAACCCGGGCCTCTTTTAGTGGGGACTCACATGTATCTATCAGGATTCGGAACCTGGCTGTGTTCACTGCTCCTGGGTGTCGTGCTTCGAGGTCCCTTCAGCGAGCGCGGCGAGGACGTTCTGTGTAGAGATGTCGCAAGGGCACCGGTGCCTCCCATTAAATCCCACACCACAGTCTCACCCGAACTGGCCTGTTCTCTTATATTTCCTTTCCTCTAACCCTTCTGATCCCCACCATTTCCACTTGTCGCCACATTGCTTCCACAAGGCACACACAGCAGCGTCATGGCTTCTACCCTGATGCCCCTGCCAGCAACAAGCCGAGGCCTCTCCTCCAGGGAGGCCTCCGAGCAGCACAGAGAACAGACTCAAAGTTACTTGCACCCTTTGTTTTCTCCTGAGGTGACTTACGGGTTTGATACACATTAGGTTTAGGTTCGTTTGTTTTTGTCTGTCTTCAGTTATGTTATTTCGCTTCTGTGGTGGGAAGGAAGCTCCTCACCTAGTTCAGAAGTCACGTCCAAGGAAGGTGCATTTCCGTTCCTCGTCCTCCGTCCAGCCCTGCCGTGTTCGAGTCCCTGGTTTGTCCTTCCTTCCTTCCCCTCCCGTGACAAGAAGCAAATGCTCACCGTGCTTCTTTCCCGTCCTTTCTTACACAGCAGAGCGCATGACACGTACTCTCTGTGTGCCTTTCGTTTTGTTAACAAGTGAAGTTTGGGGCTCCTGGGGGCTCAGTGGGTTGAGCATGTCTGGATTTCAGCTCAGGTCATGATCTCATGGTTCATGGAAGCGAGGCCCACGTCGGGCTCTGATATTGGCAGCATGGAACCTGCTTGGGACTCTCTTCCTCTCTCTCTGCCCCTCCCCCGGGCTCGCTCTCTCCCTCCCATGGACAGCGAGGCCGAGGGGTCCTCCAGCGCGTGCATGGGGAGCTTGACTGGGAGCAGCTGGCCGCCAGGGCCAGGGACTCTGCCTCAGAGCACTCACGGCGTGGTGCGCGGGCTGCTCACACCGCGGGGGTGTCTCTTCAGGGTGAAACCTGGTGAAACCACGGTGAAACCTGGCCGGAGCTCCAGACCAGTCTCTGCAGAAGTGGTCAAATCTTGCTCCTCGGGGCGGTGCCACCCTGCAGCCCCGCACCACGGCGTGAGGACACCTGTTTCCCCACAGGAGAGTGTGGTCAGCCCGTCAGTCCCTGGGGCGCTGGAGGCTACCAGCGTTGTGTCTGTTTTCACTTGTCTTATGAGTGTGTTTATATACATGAGCCATTTGTGTATCTTTTCCTATGACCTCCCTCTGTTCATGTCGTTTGTCCGTTTTTCCTTTATTCTTCTTGGTTTCTAAGAGCTCGTTGTATATGGGGAGGACTTCTGTATCTCTTTATCCTGGTTTCTCGTCCCCTCGGCCCCAGGGCCGTGTCTGGATCAGTCTCTTCTCACTTGGATTATGATTACCTCCTAACGGGCTTCCAGGCCTTCGGCCCCGCTGTCTGCGCTGCCCCCAGGAAAGGCCTCCCAAATGTGAGTGTCACCGTGTCATGTCCGCGGAGTGATTCTCACATCCTGGGGACAAACAATTCCTTAACGGGGCATCGAAGGCCACCTCACCCGCCCCCACTCTCCCCTTCGCCCCAGTCTCCTCGTCCGCCTGCCTCCCTCCTGCCTCACGCCCAGAGCTCAGTCCCTGCTCACCTGGGGAGAGCCTCCCAGACTCCCTCTGCTCCCAGAAGGTCACCAGCCGCGTCCGCCAGTCAGCCACCGCCTCATTCGATCATTGGACCATGAGCTCGTAAGGGTGGAGGCTCCTGGTTCCCTCCGGGGTCCCTGTGACCTGACGCATGCATGACACATAGTAGGGGGCTCCATGAATGTCTCTGGTGGATGGCCAGGCTCCCGACTCGGCCGGGTGAATACAGGAGGAGCTGGATGAATGAATATGTTGTCCAGGGACCGTGGACCCATTCTGAAGGCCGAGCTGACTTTCAGAATTAATCAGGTGCCGTTGCATTTCTTTCCAGTGGGACGTTCTTGCTTCAGACTGCTTCAGCTGTGGGGCGGGGGGTGGGGGGGGGCCCGGGGTCACAGCGGTGCCCCGTGGGAATCTGCTTACTCAGCAGATGTTCATTCGTGAAGCCGAAGGTAAGGCTTGACCAGGGCTGCCACTGGCTCACATTTCAGCCCCCAGAGCACAGCGTCACTGCCTCGGAAGACGGACAGCTACTAGCGTCACTGGGTGACCACCGTCTCCTGGCCATCATCCCCAGATTGGGGGCCTGCTGCGCTCCGCACACGGGGTCCCCCGCTGCCCTGCGTCCGCACGACAGCCAGCGGGGCTGTGCCTTCCGGGCGGGGGCGCCCAGCAGACAGTCGGACCCTGTGCCGGCTGGTGCGGCCTCGGGGATCGACCACCCTGTGCGGGCGGAATCACAGCGAAGGTTCCGGAGCCACTCGGCGTGTCCACCGTGGGCTCCCCGGGGGCAGAGGGTGCCCTGCTCGGGCCACAGGGGACCTGGCCCACTCACCTGTTGACCTTGTGCCCCCGTCACGGCCACGCTTGCACGTCGGTGAATTGTGGGGACACTGCTTGCCAGGCCACGCGGTCACTGACCTCCCCAGAGCTGGTTCTGGCGGGTTCGTGGGCTCAAGGTCTGCTGAGGAGTAACTGGTTCCCAGTGGCCTCAGGCTGGTGTTTCCTCTGCCCCCGGGAGGGGTGGGCTCCAGGCGCTCAGAGACGTGCCCCCTGCGCCTCTGCGGTTTCCCTCTGGGCCAAGGAATTTCATGCCAGGGGAGGTCTGTGTGTTTCTTTGCTACTTTATCCGCAGGCTCCCCCGCCCTGAGCAGGGTGACTCAGGGGAATCGGGTATTTTCAGCCAAGGGCCATCACTGCTGCTGCGTCAAGTGTCTTTGGTCCAGCAGATTTCATGACAGGTGTGTTTTTATTCAGGAAAAAAATGCACTTAATTTAGAGGATGCACTTCCCTTCCAAGAACACGGCCCTTTCTCTCTACTCACCCCCCCCCCGCCCCATCCGCCCGTGTAACCCACAGGGAGGGTGAGCTCGTGTTCCTGAGCGGGGGCCGCCGAGCCTCGAACCAGCAGACCCGGCTTCCAGTTTGCGCTGTCCCCTCTCCTGACTGGGTGGGGGCCGCCCTGTGAGCCTGGGGGCGGGGGGCTCAGGGAGACTGCCTCGGGCTGGACGCTGGGGTCCTCAAGGGCCCAAGGCGTGAGGAGACACACAGACAAGGGGACCCTGGCCATATGGGTGTTTCACCCCACACCCCTGAAATCAGTTTTACTGAGACAAAACCAACGCCCTCCCAAGAACTAATTCTGTTAGCACAGAATACTTGTGCGGAGTAGATGGTGAGACAGTGCGGAGATGCTGTCACCGCCCCGCCCCTGCCCTGCCGGAAGGAGACTCCCCACGGTCCCTCTTCCGTGGACTCCCTTTGTATTTACCCGTATCTCTAGTTGACCTTGTTTTACCTTTCTTTCTCAATTTTTTCCTTTGGATGCATCCACAGATTTCCCACAGTGGAAGTGGGGGCTTGGCTGTCCCACTCTGTGACCCCCGCATGTCCCCCCGTGTGGTCACACCGCAAGTGTGGGTTAAAGTCACCGTCAGAGTCTCTGCAAGTTCGACTCACAGCGTTCCCCAGCTGAACTCTTCTCTTCCTCCCCAGACACCTTCACAAATCCTGGGAGTCCGTTAAGAGGGGAAACTGACCCCCACCCGACTGAATACGGGGACTGGATTCCAGGACACCGACGC
>PISW01010642.1:0-47876 GCA_004023785.1 Mungos mungo | reverse complement strand
CAGAGGAGGGAGAGAGAGTTGGGGAGAGAGAGGGATGTAAAACTTGAGAGACTATTGAATGCTGAAAATGAACTGAGAGTTGAAGGGGAAGGGGGAGGGGGGAAAAGAGGTGGTGGTGATGGTGGAGGGCACTTATGGGGAAGAGCACTGGGTGTTGTATGGAAAACAAGTTGACAATAAAATATTATGGGAAAAAAAATGTAAGTAGCATCTGTAAAAAAAAAAAAGGCAGGTATGAAGAAATAAAGTAGTCAGTTGTGGAATTTAATAAGAGCTAGAACTTACTCAGAAAAAATATTTGGAGGCTAATATATGGAACTGTATAATAACTTTTAGCTTTGAACAAATCAACATTGTGGTAACAAATAACAAATCATTATCAACATCCTGATAACAAATACAAATAAAATACCTATTAGGTGCAAACCTTATACTAAGCACCTAAACAAAAAGGATACTTAAGAAATGTACCCTTTCCTTATTGAGCTTAAAGTTGAGCAATTAGAGATAAGAGATGGGCTTTACCATGAGTACTACAATTAATTTATAACAGCTTCCTAGTGCTATATAGTAAAAGAATCTGATATAATCCCAAAACTTTACAGGAAAGGCTGCCATTTTTATTTACTGAAGCATGCCATTGGCATGGGAAAGAATAGTGACCTTTAACCACAGGCTCTGGAGCCTGCGAGCCTGGATTAAGAAAAAATAAGTATTCTAGTATATACTAATAATTAAACATATATTCATGTTTATATACACACAGAATGAGAGATAACAAAAATCATTTTATTGTGTATGAGTGAATAAATGGATGATAGATAGATCACACACAAATGAACTATTCCTTGCCCAGATACCAAGAAAAGATTTCCTTGGGAAAAAGAGGAAACTATAACTGGTCCGTAAGAAAGGCTGGAAACTAAATTTGTGAAGTAGAAGTTAACCACAAGATGGGCTAGACTGAGCAACAGCAATAGTTAGATGACTCCAGAACGAGGTAATTACAGAAACTGAAACATGCGTGTGGGTTTTGTTCTGGTAGACCTCTTCAGATGAAGTAGAAGTTTCTTTAGAAAGCCCTGGAGAAAACAGAATGCCAAGACAAGGATTATGGGCATGATTTTATGCTTTAGGGAATAACTGATATTTTTTAAACAAGGAAGTATTGTGTCTTAGAAAGAGTGACACTTAAAAGCATGTTGGAAGATTTCTGGAAGTTCAAGGAAAATAGTTTCAACAAATAGGAATTCCTGTGCCTGTCCCTCAAAATCTAGACAGATCAGCAGACCGTATGATTTAACAAATTAGAGAGAATGTGAGTTTAAAAATGAACAGAGGGAAGAAAGGAACAGCCTCCAGCTTTCCACATCTCTAGACCTCATTCCAACACTGGTCCCTTAATGGCTCTCCTGGTAAATGGGTCACAGCGGGACAACCAAACATAGTATCTATCACCTCCATGAGGAATTACTAGCTGGGGCTCTCAGTTGACACTAACAACCAGGGACTCAAAACACCCACATAGGTCCAGGAGTCAGAGTGGGGAAGTGTGGAAATCAGAAGTATTTGTAGTCTTGCCAAGAGTCCATCTTACAATGAGTCCAGCAGACCAGAGAGATGATACTGAGTTCCAGTACTTTGGAAAAGCCCACTTCACAACTGTCAGAATCTTCACAGGCTTTGGGGTGCAGGGGGGCTATTATCATAGAAAAGATCAAGGACAGTGCTTTTCCCAGAATAAATAAAAGTGATATGCCTTTCTGGAGGAATTTCAGAAATTAATGCTGAGCGTAAAGACCTGAAAGTGCGGGATGTTCATTCCCATCATATCCTGGAGTAACTCAACTCTTTAGCTAACACGGGGGCTTAATGGGTCCTGGAGGATGACAATAATTATCATAAATCTACTCAGGAAATAACATCAGGCACAGCCTCCATTGCAAGTGTGGTTATCTTTCCTGGTACAAATCATGGAAGTCCCTTGCACCTGGTGGGCATTTATGTACCTATTGAGTTCATGACTATTTTCTTCTTAATCCTAATTAATAAAGACAATCAGAAGAAGATGACCTTTATCTGGCTGGTACAGTAAGTAGCATGCCCCCTCTGTCTCACCTCAGGGTTGTTTATATTCTCTTCCTCTTTGTCATAATGTAGCCTTGCAGAGACCTCCTTGTATCCCAGAAAACACTGTGCTGGTATTTAACACAACTGCATTATGCTAAGTAAGACCTGTAAAAGTAGTATTCTGTTAGAGAGACACATGTATATGGACAGGTGCTGACGAATCCCATGACAAGTCAGGGGTCTGCTGTATCAATAACACTGCTAGGGATCAGAGTTCTAAAACATGTCAAAATACCACCTGTAAAGTGAGAGACAAGTAGCAATAGCTTTTTTCATGTGGCTAAGCGGGTTGCACATAAAATATTCACTTCAAAATTCTCTGCTCATTAAACTTTTGAATCTCTTCTTTTATGGCAGAGGTCATCAAACTTTTCCTTTAGAAGGCCAGATAGTAAATATTTTATACTTGTGTACCGTATTCTCCTTTGCAACTACTCAACTCTGCCATTATAGCAGGAAGCAGACATAGACAAGCAGTGAATGGGCATGGTGGGGTTCCAATAAAACTTTATTGACAGGCGACATGTCGTCTGTGGCCTGAGGGGCAGTTTATCTCTGTTTTATGATATATCAGAAAGTTCCAGGGGCCGCTGGGTGGCACAGTCGGTTAAGCGTCCGGCTTCGGCTCAGGTCGCGATCTCGCAGTTCTTGGGTTCGAGCCCCACATCGGGCTCTGTGCAGACAGCTAGCTCAGAGCCTGGAGCCTGTCTTCAGATTCTGTGTGACCCTCTCTCTCTGACCCTCCCCTGCTCGTGCTGTCTCCCTCTGTCTCTCAAAAATAAAATAAAATAAAGAATTTTTAAAAAAGAAAAGAAGGTTCCAGCATCCCAAGCCTCTTGACCATGGAATCTGGGTTTAAATTAACAGCCCCTCCCACTGGGAGGAATTGAAGCCAACTGGATGGCAGGTTAGGCAATGTCATGTGTAGAGAGCCGCCTTTCTGATCTCCCCTAGGTGTTTTACTATTGGGGTACAATACCAAAAAGATTAGAGACCACATTTTAATAGCATATACTCTGTAAGTATGAAGAATTAAGTCTTAAGATTTTTCATGTATAGTGCTCATAAAGAGTGCGGGCATGAGAATATCTATGTAGACATCACAAAACTTCAGTGCCTTCTGATATAAGGCAAGATGAAAATTTTTTTATGAATTTTGTTCCTGGGATGACATGATGAAATCCGTTATTGCTTATAAAAGCAATAATGATTTCTTTCAATTTCACAAACCTAAACATGCGAATTCTGTGATCCCTCTTGCACTCATGATCCTCATATATAATATTAATGATTAAACAATCACCTTTCCATGTGCATTTAGCTGATTGTGTTCTTCATTATCTTGCATTATCAGTACTGCCCATCTTGAATTATAGGTGTAGATCATATCTGAAGGTCACATCTCTTTATCTTACATTGAATACAACAATACCTAAAAAAATATTCAGGAGGATGATCTGCCCTGGCCAAGATGATTGTGACATTCTGTGACAGGGACCCATCAGCATGACAAAAGGAGACTATCAGGTCATTACTCTACCTCTAGACAGACCTTACAATACTTCAATCACTCCCAAACAGGTAACAAATCCCTTCCCCATTTCTGCTGGGATATTGTGAGTCGCTTATTCTCTTTTATAGGCAATTGATTTTTCTTATGCACTCCATGCCATCATTACTGTCTGAGTAATGTTAATGCACCCTCACTCTTGTAAACTATTGCATTTTTGCTTTAATGATTTTCCCCCCAAACAAATATTGAGACTCAGGAATCTTTAACACTTGTCTTGCTCTTCCTTTTACTGTGTGTGTCACTTTAGGCAAATCACTTCCCCTTCCTGAGCCTTAGTTTTCCAACTACTCTAAATAGTCAGTTACAACGCTCTCTAAATTCATGAAATCCCTTCAGTGGTATTAAACCACTTGTTCTTTCCTGCAAAGTTTAACACGTCTGTCTACAAAATGAGAAAGGTTTAAAGGTGAGATTAAATTAATCTTTACCATATGTTTTTCTCACTCGACAGTATTTCCTTTAGAGCCTATGTAGTATTCTATTTTTTTAAATAATATCGGCGATGTATTTAGCAAGTTGACCACTTCATCTTTTATTTCCGTGATACACACTGTATCCTTTTAGGTGCCCTTTTCTAGTTCATCATCTAGCCTTGCCCTTGACATCCATATTCCTCAGGGCTCTGTCCTAGATTTCTTCCTCCAGTCACTCCATATAATCCTCTCAGACGCCAGTCATCCACACACAGGGTTTCATGGGCCATCCATGCATCAGTGACTGCTAATTGACATCTTCAGCTCATATACATCCAGAGCTGCACCCTTTCCTTCTGCACGATATCTCCAATCAGATGTGATAGAGGCACCTCCAATGCTATCTATCTAACACTGAACTCACCATAGTTCCTGCTTCTTCTGTGTGCCCTATGCTTATTCAGTGTCACATCATTCTCCCAATTGCTCAAGCCACAAACCTGGATATCATCTTTTCATATTCCATTCTCAACTCCTACATCCATCTAATTTCTCTGGATACTGTGTCTATGAGAAGTTACAAGTGGAAGAGTTTTGCTTTGGGATCATATGACAGGTCATTGTGGACAAGTCCCGCCCCAGAGAGGACATTAGGTTTGGTCCATGGGCAAACAAGCTCATGAATTTATTTTGTAAAAGTAGAACTCACATGTTCAAACACCGTAGTCTTCTCTAAATTTGAAACATACTTTCAGGCTGAAATTAGTGAGATGGTCAAAGAGAATTCTCATCCTGCTAACTGGCTGAGTTTACTTTGTTAATTTAATATGAACATACTCCAATCCAACCAGAAATACTTTTGCTTTTACTCCAGTTAAAAAAAAATAAATGATACACATTTGATCTAACTCCAGTTGTTTGAAAGAAACTCTCTGGAAAGAGTTCCTGTGAATTGAGGTTTGTGCCCAACTAGAGAACTACAGGAAACTTCTACCTTCTGTTAGCTTACAACATTCAATTTCCTGCCTATATATAAAACCAAGGATTTGTTACCCATGTTGGTCCATTCCATGTCAAGAGACTGCAAAATATCAAAAACACAAATAAAAACAAAGCTCTGACTCTTACACATTTTATCTTTCCTTTGCTTGAAGATCAAGTTTCCTTCTGCGATAAATAAAGGAACCTCTTCAGAAAAATATTTATATAACATGCAAGAAAGTACTTTTAAGCATATAAATCTCAACCACAATGAACAAGATTTAAAAAGGTTTTTACTTTAATTTTTACAAAGTATTTATATGTGCTAGGCACTCATTTAAGTACTTTATAAATACGGTTAACCCAGACCTAAATATAAGACAGGAAACCATCAAAATCCTAAGGGAGAAGACAGGCAGCAACCTCTTTGACCTCTCAGCTGTAGCAACTTCTTACTAGACATGTCTCCAGAGGCAAGAGAGAAAAAAAAGCAAAAAAATGAACTATAGGGACCTCATCACGATAAAAAGCTTCTGCAAAGGAAACAATCAACAAAACTAAAAGGCAGCCTATGGGATGTGAGAAGATATTTGCAAATGACATATTAGAATCAGGTAAAGAGTTAGTATCTAAAATCTATAAAGAACAAATCAAACTCAACACCCCAAAACCAAATAATCCAGTGAAGAAATGGACAGAAGACATGGACAAACACTTTTCCAAAGAAGACACATGCCAAACAGACACATGAAAAGATATTCAACATCACTCATCATCAAGGAAATGGAAATCAAAACCACAGTGAGAGACCACCTCACACCTGTCAGAATGGCTAGAAACAACAGATGTTGGCAAGGATGCCAAGAAAGGGAAACCCTGTTGCACTGCTGCTGGGAAGGCAAACTGGTGCAGCCACTGTGGAAAACAGTATGGAGGTTAGCAAAAACGTTAAAAATAGAACTACTCTATGACCCAGTAATTGCACCACCAGGCATTTTTCTAAAGGATACAAAAATGCTGATTCAAAGGGGACCATGAATCCCAATGTTTAAAGCAGTGCTATTGACAACTGCCACAGTATGGAGAGAGCCCAATGTCCATCACCTGATAAACGGATAAAGATGTGGTGTATGTATCCAGTGGACTATTACTCAGTGATCAAAAATAATGAAATCTTACCACTTGGGACAACATGGATGAAACTAGAGTGTATTATGCTAAGTGAAATAAGTCAGAGAAAGACTCATATTTGGAATTTAGGAAACACAACAAATGAACATAGGGAAAGGGAAGGTAAAACAAGATAAAAACAGAGAGGGAGGCAAATCATAAGAGACTCTTAAATACAGAGAGCAAATTGAGGGTTGCTGGAGAGAGTTGGGCATGGGTTGGGGTAAATAGGGAGGGGGGTTAAGGAGGATACTTCTTGGGATGAGCACTGGGTGTTATACGTATGTGATGAATCACTAAATTCTGCACCTGAAACCATTACTAAACTATATGTTAACCGACTTGGGTTTAAATTTTTAAAAATATATAGTTGACCCTTGAGTAAAGGAAGAGTTAGGGGCACTGACCCTACTACACAGTCAAAAATTGCATATAACTTTTGACTCCCCCAAAACTTAACTACTAATAGTCTACTGCTGACCAGAAGGCTTGCTAGTAAGTACATACTCTGTATATGTATTACATACTGTATTTTTACAATAAAGTATGCTAGAGAAAAGAAAATGTTATTAAAAAATCATAAGCAAGAAAAAATACATTTACAGAACTGTACTGTATTTTTTTAAAATTCATGTATAAGTAAACCCTGCTATTCAAACCTGTGTTTTTCCAAGTCCAACTGTAGTAACTTATTTAATCATCAGAATAAGCCTAGAGGGGCGTCTGGGTGGCTCAGTCAGTTGGACAGATGACTTGGGCTCAGGTCATGATCTCACAGCTCATGAGTTTGAGCCCTGCGTCGGGCTCTGTGCTGACAGCTCTGAGCCTGGAGCCTGCTTCAGATTCTGAGTCTGCCTCTCTCTCTGCCCCTCCCTGTTCACACTCTGTCTCTGTCTCTCAAAAATAAACAAACATTTAAAAAATGAATAAGCCTGTAAAACAGATGTTTATAAAATCCATAAAATGGAACAGTACCCATTTTACAGATTAAGAAACTGATATTCAGGTAACTTGCCTAAGATCGCATAGCCAGTAAGAAGTACAGGCTGATTGAAAGCCAGGCTGCCTGGCGGGAAAGTGCACTTGCTTCATCATAATGTCACGGTCAGAATATTTCTTAAGCTGACTTCAATCAAACACAACTGACGCATGTTATATTTCTTGGGGAATTTTCAGGATAGTCAACTTACCTTATCTGAATTTTCAGATGTATAGTGAAGCGCTATAAAAATCTTCACAACCCGTATGCAAATTACCCCTGCACTGTCTCCATCCTTCTATTAGGCACAGGAGAAATGGTTTCCCCTCTATCCAAGTATCTGTCAGAAATTAGTTCCTAGAAGATATACTTCTGTCTTAAATTTAACTTCAACAAGATCAAGGTGATATTCAAAGATGAGATTATTTAGAAGTGGCTCAGGACATAACAGCACTAGAAATGAAATGTAGTCAAAGTTTCTGAAAAGACTTACAAAGAACAGAAATTTGGTCCTAAAAAAAGAAACGCTTGGAAATGCAGAATGCATGTATTAATAATTCACAAAGAAGTCTGTAGCAATATATAAAATGTTCCTAGCCAGAACCTGGCCATGTGGCTTTAAGTGAATTTGGGGAATTTTTTTTTTTATCATAGAGTCTAGTCTTTATTCAAAGACTCACTTCAACTGTGGTTTATAGCTTTGTGGTTTACATGTGCTGGTTAGTCACGTTAGCCTCTCACTGCCAGCAGACATAAAAATCAGGTGGGAATGGCACGGGGGAAGTACTAGTAGAGAGATTATTAGAGCAAAGAAGATGGCGGTCTGAAACACATCACCAAAATAAATCCCAAAATAGCTAAGTAAACATCAGGTGTGTTAGGTCAGTGAAAGACCTCCACACAAGGACATCTGCATAAAAGCAACATGTGTTGTAACATGTGTTCCTCATGCTGACATATACCCAAAATCAAATGAATCTTAGGGACAATGTTCCAATTTGGGACATTTTTTTCTGATTCTTAAACAGTTATATTCTATTTCTTTAGGCCACTACAGGAGCGAAGATCATTCTGTAAAGTTTAACCAAGACCATCATTTAAGTAATTTGATTAATAATATACTGAGGGAAACAGATTAGTGGAATATAATTGCGCTTTCAGATATAAAATAGGCAAAAATAATTCTAAAATATTAACTAAAAATGCTATGATATCATTCCTCTCCAGCTTATTAGATTTATACAAAAGTCAGATCATGTAACTTTTGTGTATTTTACATTTCTTGTAGACAACACTCTTGCTAAATAAACAAAGTTAGCTAAAGCGGACACCTCATGTGTGTTTTTTCTCTATCAAATAAACTTTAAGCTCAAATTAAGCTCCTTCGGTTCCTTACTGAGTGTGCCTTGCAGAGTGGCCCAGTGACTGACAGGTAAGGTCACACCACTCTGCCATTTCGGCCACCATCCCAGCGGCCACAAGCCCCTCTTACACGTTCACACTGCGATTCCTGTCACTACCACCACATGGCTGGTGGCTCCTTGCATTACAGGAAAAAAAAAGCTAGACAATTTATTTTTCACCACATACAAGGGCTTGAGAATAATGGAACAAGTGGTAATTAAGTCAGCATTGTCTGTTTTATAAAATATAACTCAAAGCTAATAAACTCCATAAGATTTGACTAAACCCAAAAGTGAATTTCAGTCAAATACCTCTGTAGAGAGAATTTTAAAATACATGCTTACTTTTAATTAAATATTCTTGACCATCAGGACTTATTTAGATCATCATTAGACCAACCGGGGCTCAGTAACTTCACTGGGTATCTATACTTCTTTCACAGACCTGTTCATTCAGAGTGTGCTGTCTCTGAAAGCAAGTTCTTCTATTATCTATTCTTACATTGCTATAGTCCCTATCAAAATTTTTGGTATACAGGAGATTCCTAATACAAATGTGCTCATTCAGCCCAGTATTTATCATGTGCTATATTCCTGACCTACTTTATAGACAAAAGATCTCAGAAGTGTACCTGTCTTCAAAAAGCTTATAATCAAATAGAGGAGCTCAGTGTAGCATAGTGGATTTTCTCATGAGTATGTGCCCAATCCTGGCAGTGCCCACCGACGGTACACCTGCCTTCTATGGAAGAAAATGCAGTGTCTTAAAGTGCTCAGGTTACAAAGGAATGGGTGAGGAGGACAGGAGGATGTGCCAAGTTATCAAAGATGCAGGACAATAATGGCCAAAATTTCAAGTAAATTAACTTGAAAGGCAGAGTATATGAGGACAGGGGTGAGGGGAGAGGGTGGTGGAAGAGATATGGTAAATGACTAGAACAGCAGATCACCCCCCTGCCCCTGCAGAGTTTGAACAAAGTAGAAGAGTTTGGATTTTATCAGGAAGGCTGTGAGAAACAGCTGAACGTTATTAAGAGTGAACTAACAAGACCAATTGGGATTTGGGAAAGAATTCAACAACAACAATGTATAGATTGAATTGAAGGGAATTAAAAGACACCGCAATGACTCAGAGGGAACAAAATAACAATGACAGTCCGTATGATAGAAGTAACAGTAGAGAAGGAAGAAGAAAGCATTCTAGGAGATACTGCAGATACAGGATAAATAAGAAGTCAAACTGGTTATGAAATCAGTGAGAAAATGGAAGATCAGTTACATCTGCTACCATTCTGGTCTGATCATCACTGTAGATTTTGCTGTCCTTTATCAGGAGAAAGGGTATGAGAGGAAGAGGAAATATCGTAGATAATGAGAAAAAAAATTGATGAGATCTAAATGTGCTGAGTTTAGTTACACCATTGGATCACCTGGAAAGGAGGGACAGCAAAGAGTAGTGGTCAAAGAAAGAAGAAAGCAAACTTTCCATAAAATGGGGCAATCATAATAGTGCTTGTCGCATAGAATGACTGCAAGTGCTCAGTAAGCTAATATATAAAAGTTCATAAGGCAGGGCCTGATATATACATGTTATCCAATAATAGTATTCACTTTCATTATTTTTATCCAGCTGAAGGCACCCCAGCAGTTTTAGAAAGGTTCTGAAACTCAGTAGAGAAATGTGGGCCAGAGAAAGAACCGTGGGGATCATCATCATGGACAGAGTGTTTCTCAACCATGACTGTGCATCAGAACCATCCAGGAGCATTAGAAAATGTCCTTGTCTAGTACTGTCCCCCCCCATATTATGGGATATAACAGGCCCTTCCCCTGATGATTTAGATGTGCAGCCAACAGAGAGGCAGACATGGGAGATGGAATCACATGCTGGGTGAGACCTTGCTGAAAGAGTAGGCAGAATGGCAAGAGATCTTCATGTTCAAGATTTCCAGACCTAATTCAACATCTTTCCAACACGACCAGCTCTTTCTCCAGATTCCATAAGGTTGCTGATCACAATGCAAACCACAATATGATGGAAAAATGCAAAGATGCTAGAATCTACGGTTTTATACTGCCTGTTATGAGATGTTGTGGGGAAGCCAGCAACTATTCCCACTATCAGTCATGTTGAGGCAAAATTCAAGCAGGCTTTTAAAACCCTGGGGACTAGAGATGATTCTAGATGTGATTCTTTTGTCAAGGGTGCCCCCAGACATGTGGAAGCAGGCAAAAACTCTAGCAACACCACCTGGTAACAGCCATGGTGGTAGAGCCTCTGGCCCCAAAATAGTGCATTTACATCCTGGGCTCATAGGCAAGTGAGGAGGGGGATGATGAACAGTTCTTCAGATACAAGAATAACAAATATGAGGGCTTTCTCTTAGCATTTGGAGGGAATTCTTTGTATCAACAGCCTCTTTTGAACTGTCCCTCCAGGTGGTCCACAGAAAATGACAGATCCAGATCCATGGTTTATGAAGAGAAATACCAGAAACACCAATAGCATGAGGAATCAGGCCTACTGTGACATGGGGCCACCAAGCTGAGTAATAACAGCAGAGAAAGGAGACTTCCTATTTATGTCCCAACCCCTTATACACGTAGATGAAATCACAGGCTAACTGCGGCAGCACCTTCACAAAGATCACTATTCTTTAGGAGCTTTATATAACTCTGCCCTGATCTGTTATATGTAGAAGAAGCAAGGCTCAAGCAGGAAGAACTAGATTATAAATACATCTAAATCTAAAACCAGTATTTTTTCTCTTGATATTATAGGGTATATTTGGAAACAATAAATGTAATAGTTCAGTTTGACTAATTGTAAAATAAATACAGGAAACAAACTAGAAATAATGTTGGGGAAATGGTTTGGAAGATTATTTCATGCCATGAGTCTCAAGGAAGAGTTCAAATGAAATTCAGTAGAGTAGGGAGACTGGTATTGTATGGCATCAGTGCTTTTTGAACAACTCATCCACTCCCTTCCACAAATATTTCAAAAAGTCCCTACAGTGGACCAGACCCTGTTGTGAGCTCTATATCAGTTTAAAAAATGACAAAGTAGTTGCCATCTTGGATCTTAAAATCGAGTTGATTCGAGGCAGGAAGTAAAGCAAGTTACATTCATACATCTGGTATTGACATGTACTATGAAGTAACACAGAGTAAGAAAGAATAAAGATGGTGCTGGAGGGGCAGGTGTTCTGTTTTATGTGGCACTATTTTATACAGATGGTTTTTCTGATAAGGGCATATTGGGACCAGACCGGAGGCAGTAAGAGAGTGAGCTGTGCAGCCCTCTGGGCAGAAACCAAGAAGAATGACAAGAGCAAAGTTCCAAGAACAGAAAAAAGTCTGTCAAAGCTCTCTTGACCTAATTTTGGATTCTAACTGCCTACCAATTTTTCTTACATGAATATCCACAAGTATTTATACAAGATTTGTGTTTTGTTCTGTTTTAGAGAGATACCATTTTCACAACATGGGGTCTTTGGAAAGAATAAAGAAAAAAAAAAAAAGATCCTCTCCATCCCTTTTGTCCTCTAGAAAGATTAGAGCCACAATAACTGTTTAACAAATCTACCACCACCATTCCTGTCTCCTAAGCCCTACTATCATTTTTTAGTAGACCAATTTTCTCTTTTATTGTCTGTCGACTGAGGATATACGGGAGCAGCCCTTTATTGTTATATGAAGCATTCCCTGCAATTTGGGAAGGCTGAGTTTTCTTTTTTGTACTTCTAATTATGAAAGGGAACCTGGACACAGCACGATCAAAGATACCAAACGGCTGTGATGAACACGTCTCTGAGACTTTTGATTCATTAAAAAGCATATTTTGCTCCTCCCTGAGTAACAGCTTCTGAGAATTTCTGTAATACAGTGATATTGTGACCAGCTTATAGTTTCATATGTGCAAAACTTCATCTTCTCAGCATTTTGAATAGAAGCACAAAGTTACATGACTTTCTGGATGTTCTAAAGGACACAAAACACCTCAGAGAAAATTGTTTCTTAGTTTTTGCTTCTGTGAAGCTAGCAAGAGTTTCAAGTTCACTGGTGTCTTTTCAAATTGGGAATATTCGACACTTGATCTTAGCCAAAAGGCCGAGAAGCGATCAAATTGGGAATATTCGAAATTTGATTTTTCCCCCCATTATGTCATTGTAGGTCTTACTCTACTCTCTTGATATTGTCTCTGTTCAATCTAACTTTGGTCCAAGAGTAACTCTTCATAATTTACAACTCTCCTAAAAACAAAGGGCCAAGGAAATCTAGCAGTGTGTACTGTCAAACAGAGCATCCTTTCTTGCCTCTGATAAAGTTAAGTTTCCTGGTGATATAAAAGTAGCATTATCAAAGAGAGAGATTTGGTCTTGAATTCAACCTTGGCCTAATCATTGAACTTCAACCAAGGCCAGCTTCAAACCATAACAACGTTGGTAAGATAAGGCAGTAGGATATGACACAACAGCTAGAACTTCTCTGATTAAAACACAAACCTTTTCATAGATGCTCCATTACTAATCCATTCCTTTGGGTGACATCTTACTTTATCCCCACAGTTATCTGTAAGCACCATTTACGGAAGAGCACCCGTGTGAAACGTGGATCCTTTTAACTTACTCTATGCAGCACTTGTCACTTGAATACTTGAGACACAGGAATATAAAGAACATAGCAGGCAAGGATATTTAAGTGGAGAAAAATGCTGGTCAAACCACACTAAATCCATTTTTTCAATGCTTATCCTAGAGGTGGTCCCATGAGAGAGCAAATGGTTAAAATTCTTGCCTTTCTACAGCCTTAGTGTGACCAGTGAGGACGGGAGAAGGGAATCGAGCCCCTAGTGAGTCAGCTTCTCCATTAGAAATACAGACACAGGGCCAATATGCCCAGCCATTTTCATCAGATTAAATCTGAACGGAACACCCACTTGGATGGTTTCGGTCTATAGTAACTTTAAGTGCACGTTTTATGTCTTCTCTGACACAGAAGAGCACTGCAATAAAAAGGTGACAATTTGCCACTTGCAGGCAAGTGAAAAGCAGAAAATTACTCCAACCTGGCAGAACAGGTTTTTTGAAAATAATATTAGGATAGCTGGCTTAAAGAAAGTAACAATTTGAAGGTCTATATCCCAAAGAATAAAAGATAGGCTCTACAATGTAAAGGTTGTAAGATAACTGCCCATAGCCGTAAAAGCTTCTGTAGGATAAATGTTTCTTTTGCTTTGTTTTCTTTGCTCACACCATGTGTCAGCAAAAGACAGATTATTGTCGTCATTATTTTGTTGCCTTCTTCATTATCCAAATGCTTTATAGACATTGATTAGTTAACTGTACGATGCCTGCCGGAAAGGTCAGTATGATTAACCTGAAGGCAGAGCAAGAGTGCCCCAAGGTTAAGTGATTCATCCTTCCCTCCAAGGAGATCCGTGGAGGACAAGATCTCAACTCTAGAGTTCCTCTGTCTGGAGCTGCTCCTATCCTGGCTTACATCTGTCCTAGAGAAAATGCTGCTTCTTCTCTGGCATAACTGATGTCAGAAAAGACTGGAGATTGTACACACTTAGTGGTAAAGAATAAAATGTTGAGGCACCTTGGGTGCTCAGTCAGTTAAGCATCCAACTCTTGATTTTGGCTCAGATCAAGATCTCAGGGTTCGTGGTATCAAGCCCTGCATTTGGCTCTCTACTGTGTGACAGTTTGGTGCCTTCTTGGGACTCACTCTCTCTCTCTCTCTCTCTCTCTCTCTCTGCCTTTCCTCCATGCACACACTCTCACTCTCAAAATAAATAAACATTAAAAAAAAATAGTGTACTAAAAAAAGAGAGAGAGAGAATGAAATGTTATCCTGTTGAGATTCTCTATTCAATTAGGGTAGATACATCCAGGTAAACTTTTCAATCTGCAGCCAGTGGAGGAGTTTCAAGCTAGACCTCTTACATCTTCATGAAACAATTTGTTTATTTTTAAAGTATTTACTGAGATCCTATCATGCCCCCAGAGAAATGTTTTAGACTCTGGGGATACTAAAGTGAATTTGAGATTCGAAGTCCTATTCTCACAAGGTTTACTTTCTGGTAGGCTGAGACTAACAATAAAACCATTGAAGAAACAAGAATTCTAATAGGGTAAGAGCAGGGAGAAAACTACCCTAGTCGTGGTGATATATGACTGCCTGGGTGATTTGTAGATGGGGGACTCAGGGAAGAGGTCTCTAGGAAGGCAGCCTTGAAAGTAAATGACAAGAAGGAGCCAAAGAGCATCCTGGGAAGGAACAAAAGCACAAGGAAAAGTCTTATCGTGGAAAAGAGCTGGGTGAAGCCCAGGACCTGAGTGCAATTCCTTGTGTCAAGGGGAATGATGAACTGCTGGGCAAATGGAGTAATTTAAGTTTAGAAAAATTGGAGGGCCAGAATGTGTTCATCAAAGAAAGGGTTTTGGAGCTTATTCTAAGTGACTTAGGAAACTACCAGAGAACTTTCAGTGTTGATGTGACAAAATCTTGTTCCTGTTTGTAAAACGTTACTTTGGCTATAATATTGCAGGGAAAAGAGGAGATGGAGGGAAGCCAGGTAGCAGGTGGCTGGATGGTTCAGGTGAGACACAGTGGAGACCTGAACTAGGATGGCAACAGTGGAGATGGAGATAATTGGATGGACTTATTTAGGTTTTGATGGTAGAATTGTCAGGATTTGCTAATAAATGTGACAAATAAAGACAGTCTGGAATCAGAGACAACTCCTCTTTCTGCAGGTAGAAAACTGAAAGAAAACTATTAGTAAATGTTGAAATGTAAAGCTTGCCAAAATGCACTTCAACTTGGAAAATGCAATGCACCAGGAAAAAAAATAACAGGAGGATCTCACATCATCTGGAAGGTCAGAAAAAGCCTCTTTAGAAACTAACTTATACACCAAGGTCTGAAAGTCTTAGCTGGAAATATGTTGTGACCTCACTGGGATACAGAGTTATAATTCATATATCATACCCAACAATTTACTGATTACAGCCATTATGTCTCCTTCTTCAAATTCTGGAGAGAGAGCACCTGGTCAATTGGTTGACTGGCCCTGGGGCACGTGTCTAGTCCTGGTCCATTCAGTGGTGGCTTGGGGAAATGAGAGTATGTCATAGGGCTTGCAGTTTCCAAGGACTGAGGGAGAGACCATTGCACTAAAAGGGAAGTTGGGTATGACAGCCAATTGACTTACGTGTCTAATACAATCTTCCATTCACCTTTGCATTCACAGAGCTTAGTGGAGTACAGGGCAGAGAAAACACTCAATGCCAAATGATTAAATGAATAAAGCAATTAAAGAGACAGGAGGAAATCTGGGGCTTCTCTTAAGTAGTAAGGAAATCTATTTCCCAGATCCATCACAACCATTTCCAAATGTACTACTGCCTCCACTCCCACAATCTTTTGAAATCATGCCTCACTAACAGACATGATAAAAATATTAGGATAGAAATGGTTCCATTATTACTGACACCTGAAGTATCTCACATCTGAATTCAGTCCTTCTCAAATTTTACAAAACATAAGAATCACCTTGGCCAAATTCTTATATCTCTCTCATTTTAGTACAGCCAGAGTAGAACCCATGAATATGAATATTCATCCATAATTCCAGAAATTTCATTTCAGGCTGTAGATCCAAAAGAAGTGAAAATGGGATCTTGAGAAGATATTTGTATACTTAGGTTCAAAGCAGTGTTAGTTACAACAGTCAAATGTGGAAGAAACTCAAATTTCCATTCATAAATTCATGGATAAACAAAATGCAGTATGTACAGTCAATAAGATATTATCAGCCTTAAAAAGCAGGAAAATCTTGACATAAATACAACACGGATGAACCTTCAGGGCATAATACTGAGAAATAAGCCATTGACAACATGACAAACACTGTATCATTCCACTTCTCTGAGGTGGCTAGACAAGTCAGATTCATATAGATAGAGAACAGAATGGTGGTTGTTGGGGAGGGTAGATGCAGAAACTGTTTAATGGGTATAGAGTTTCACTTTCACAAACTGAGAAAGTTCTATACACGGCACACCGCCCCACGGCTCTGAACACTGCTAACCATCACCCTTAAAAATGATGGTAAAAATTACGTCTTGTGTATTTTACCCCAATTAACAATTTAAAAAATAAAAGAATATGAATTTTGACAATGATCCCAAGTGATTATGATGTAAGTGAGGACATTTACTTTTTAGAAATACTACCCTATAGTCTGTCTTTCCTTACATCCAGTTTATGGCATATCAAAACAGTCTCATGGATTCTCTCTCCTCTTCTTGCATTGCCACTGACTTAATTTAGACTCATTGCCTGTTTACTGGATTCCAACAGCTACGTATCTGTTTTTTCTAGCTCTGATCTCTCCCTATCCTTGATCCATCCTTTTCTTTAATCCATATAATTTTCCAAAAGAATTATTTCTGTTTAATACAGATGGATTATGATTCTGATAGAAAAATAAAATGGAATGAAAGAAAACAAAATAAAATGGTGTGGAAAATGGTCAAATGATTACAAAAAGTTGCTAAGTTTATATGTTTATATTTGAATTATAGATGTGAATTCTATCTTTTCTTTGGTTTAACCTCCTCAAACTTGAAGTCTTTTGCTTAATATGATGTCCAAAATAATCCTATTTATTTTCTTCCACTTGTATACCAAACTACAAACACTACCCTTCCCCCAACACGGTCCTAAGTAGTTTCAGTGGAACATTTCTGCCACAAATATTTTTACTACATAACTAGCCATAAGGCAATTTTACCAGAAAAGATAAAAATAAGGAAGAATAAAAGAGGGGCATTGAAAAGGATACAATGAAACATAAAAAATTTAATAAAATTACTTCTCTACTTCTTCCTCCATAAAGAGAGGTATCAGTTTTCCAAACTAAAATTACTTCTCTACTTCTTCCTTCATTAAGAGAGGTATCAGTTTTCCAAACACTAGGATTCACATTTGTGACGGAACTTTTGTAGTGTGCTGTGAAAGCCTTCTCTACACTCTGATCCATTCTTGGCATATTGTCATGTATCCACTGATGGCTGTTCCAAAGTTTCATGGGAAATGTTGAAGAAATGCTAGCACTGTAATACATTTGTAACTGAGTTTGTTCGTTGTAACTGATACTTATTGCTTTCTAGTAGAGTCTAGTATGCAATCTGGCTTTACACTCTCTTATTTCACACTCCCAGTGAGTTTTATCACCGTATTTTCCATCAAGTCTATCTACATTTTTGTTATCATGTGCTATTTTAAGATCACCACATCTACTCATCACTGTATGGACCATTATGATGGCTTGCTAAGTTTTACATAATATAAAAATGGGAAATTTGTCAATGAAGAAATGAAACCAACTGTCAGCCAGTTATTTTATCTTTTATGGCAAAATTTGCTTTACAGCCAACTAGTTATGCTGTGAAAACGTTTACAGCAAAAATTCTTCTAGCAAAGATGTCTACATCAAAGATACTTATGGCAAAAATACCAGACGTATGCAAACTTACCTCATGTCCTCCACTCATCCGACTCCCCATGTTTTCCAGAGACCCTGTTTCACATGGGCTGATACTCTGAAAGGAAATAAAAAATAAAATTACTCAGGAAGCCTGGTTTCAAACCAGTCTTTTCCACAAACTGGTTGTGTAAATGCAAGCAATTTTCTTAGCTTCTCTAAGATCCATTGTTTCCATCTGTAAAGACAGAGAACTGACTCGGATTAGTGGCTTTCAAACATTCTGATGACCACCCCCTTTAAAAGAGAGGCTTTACCTCTTTTTTACCTGGCAAAGAAGTTGTACAAAATGTCCACACTGCTAACACTGAGCTATTATTACATATGGTGGACGCTGATATTTTACCTCCCAATCTGTCCTATTATATCCTGTATTTTTTCCTTAAAAAAACATTCTGTATGCAACCCTAAATTGATTTTGCAACACTCTACCAGATCACAGCCTCAGTTCAAAAAACACTGATGTTAATGATCTTTATGGTTTGCCCCCATTCCAACACTCTATGATAATAAAAAAATATGGAATTTCTTTTGCATATTTGTGTGTTTTCCCTATGTGTATATTATCAAATTTACAGATAAATTCTTGGAAGAGAAATAGGTTCCCTAAGATCTCTGACAACTCTGATAAAACATCATAGATATGTACTGTAAACTCATAAATTAATAATTCACACATTAAAATAGTTTATTTAACAAAAACATAAGCCAATAGAAAAGAAATTGAATGCCTTTCCTCATTTTCTCACTGATCCATGTTCAGATTATATCCTATCTCTTCTTGCTATGATTAAGCAAGAAGCACTTCAAGTGAAGGGATATCCCTTCAAAGCTTGGTTAAATCACTGGTTCTCAACCCTGACTTGACTTTAAAATTGCCTGGAGAAGTAAAACAGTTTCCTGAACTCATTCTAGAACGATTAATTCAGAATATAAAGGGTAGTACTGATTATCAGTATTTTCAATCACTCCAAGGCAGGGCTGAGAACAATTAGACTAATTGATCCAACATAAAGTCACCGTCCTCTGGGTATCCGGTTAAGTCCAATGACGGAAACCAATCAGGCTGATGGCAAACACTGTTGATTCAACATTCCCTTTTAGTCCTATGTCTATAATCTTTGCTGTTATGGACCAAATGTGTTGCCCCCTCAACAAAATTCATATGTTGAAGTCCTAACATCCAAGGTGATGGCAATTGGAGCCCTCTAGTGGATAATTCGGTTTAGGTGAGGTCATTGGGTCAGGGACCCATAATGGGTTAGAGGAAAAGACCAGAGCTTGAGAAGGTGGCCATCTGCAAGCCAAGAAGAGAGCTCTCACCAGATTCCAAAGATGCTGGCAGCCTGCCATCAGTCTTTCAGCCTCCAGAAGTGTGAAGATTAAATTTCTGTTGTTTAAGCTACCCAGCCTATGGCCTGAGCTAAGACACTCCCCTATACTCCACAGTAATCTTCTTCCCCCTCGTCATCTTCGTAATCCATAGCTGAGAACCATTATCTGCTGAAGCTTAAGCAAGAACATCTTTAAAGTCCCAAATCTCCCCTGTTGGTGCTGCTGAGGTGCCTTACAGCTCCTGTGGGCCAATGTCACACGAGATGGGTAACTCCAGAAACATGGGATCCTTTTCTGTCAGTTATACAATTCACTCTGTGGGGTAGGGTTGTCAACAGCTGGTAGATGTGTCATTTTGAAGAACCGACAGCCGCGCATGAGGGGTAGGAGTAACAAGCATCTCCTCACACAGGTGAATGTTCTAGAAGGTGAGCTGAGACAGCAGAGGCACCTGGGAATACAAACAAGCAGATGGAAATAGCGACAGGCTAAAGGATGGCAGAAGACGTGATCTCGCTTTTGATATAACAAAGCCTAACTTCTGGGTAAATTAAATATTTAAAAAAAAAAACACTGAAAAGAAAACAGGGAGATCAGAGGAAAATATATCAAAAAGTAGCTCCATGAAAAAAATTTAACAAACATTTATTTTGAAGGGTTAAGGTGCTTTGGATTTTGCTCTGTAGACTTGACTATATCATAGAGATTAGCTTTTTTCAATAATCAAATTAATTGAATTTTGAGACATAATAAGGAGGTTGTTTTAAATTCGTGAATCTTCATTTCAAATGAAAGCCATTTGCTTTTGTGTGCTTCCTTACTGCCACCTGGTGTACGTTAATATATTGCAAGGGAAAGGCACCATGGAAGGCAACTACTTCCCAAGGTAAGATCAAAGCTGTAGACTAATCAGTTTAATTAACAAATATCTTTGATGTAGTTCAATGAGTTGCAGATAATGAAGGAGCATCTCCATTCACTAATATGGCTTTCTCTGGCCTTCAGGGACTCCTACAAGAGCTTCCTTTTGTTTTGAGATTCTGACTTTTTATAATAATATTAAAATATATTTTAATACAGTATCAGTACTAAGAGGTGGTAGTGCTCTTATTCTATCATCGTTTTGATTACTTTAACCAAAAAAATTGGGACGGGCCATCTGTGTTTCTGAAGAAGGCTAAGAGGTATTTTGACGCTTAGGCACCGTCTCTTGCTTTCTCCTCTCCGCATTGTGCGGACAGGACTTCACTCAGGCTAACTTGGCTCAAAATCCAGAAAAAATACATTTGATGTAGATATCTCCTTAGTGGAAGTGCACAGATGATTACTGTAACTGCTTCTTGAATGGTAATAAAAATTCCACAAGGATTTATGGTGAAGCAAGTATTGGGGTTTTTTTCTCAGTTCTCACAAGTTCCTGCCAGCTTGGAAAGTACCAGGAGACACTCTGTGGAGACGGATATAGATGTTCTATAGAGAAACAAAAGCCAAGGGAAAAGCTACGCTGAGTCATGCCTCATCTACTCCTGCTCTGTGTAGCTGCCTCATACCCATTAATATCTGTGTCCCCGGACAAATGCATCAGATCTTACAGCACACGCGCGCATGTGCATCCATATTCACTTCCCATCACCCCCACACCAAAGGGGTAGCTCCGTCTCACTGTCCCACATACATATCCCAATTTTGTTGTTGAAATTTTGCTGAACTATAAAATCCACAAATCTAGGAACCATTGAGACACTTAATGAAAATAACAGAATGTGAAAGGAATTAGCTATTTCAGAGCCTTATTTCCTCTGGTCTCTTACCAACAGGAGCACAATCTGTTACTTACGAAGTGTAGAAAAAAGCCAGCAGATACTGGTGAGATGCTAGGCTGGAGAAAGGGGCGGCTGGTGATGAGGCGGGTTGGGGGTGGTGGGGCGAGGGCTGGTCCATGAGAAATGGAAAGGTACACATCACGGGAATTTGGGAAGAGAAGCGGGAATGGTAGCCCGAGGCTAAAACTGATGCACAATCTTGCTTAGAGACAGGCCTGTACTTGGCCTTTTATTGCACCAGGGTCTGTGAGCACAGTTTATGGGCATGTCCTCAACAAGAGACAAACTTGAGAAAGAAAAACATTGGGTAGCAGAGGCCCAGGTAACTACATGTGGCGCCTGCTCTCTTCTTACCTCTTTGCTTTTATAGATTTGTGACATCGATTGCTAGCTTTTTAGTTTTCTCTTCTTCACACTTCTCTTTAGAGCAGAGGTAAGGCTTATGGAAAAAAAATGAGAAAACTATTTTATCAGACTCTAAAAAAATTTGCCTAGCTGTTAAGATATATATTAAGTCCTTCATTCTGTTCATTTAGACGTTTAATATTTCTTAAAGCAGTGCCTGATTATTCAAGAGATGCTTATCCTTTTCAAATATTTGCAAGTGTCTATTGTTGGCAGAATTCTGACAGCTTCCAAAGCTTTAGCAAAGCTCACCAACTTGGTTGAATTCAGGAAAAGCCTCATTAAGTTAACTAGATCAGAGGGCCTCTCTGCCAAAAATTAACCTATTTAGCACAGAAATAGTTCCTCTTTACCTGTAATTGTCATCTCTCCCAGATCACTGCAGTCAGTCACTTTTTTTTTCTCCACCCACAAAGACCTAGCTCATAGAATGATCAGTTCATAGGATGATCAGCTCATAGAATGATCTGTCATGTGGGGATCACTTAAAGGGCCATGTACATGCTTTTTCAGTTATGGTCTATGCTATCCTAAACATAGTTTTTTGCTCTAATGGGTTTTAGATCTATCTTTTAAAAGCCCATTTTTTTGTACCAATGCTAAAGTTCTGCAAGTGATATTTATTTCAGGTCTTTCATTTAAAATGAATTGTTACTGCTGTTTGAATAAAACAGAGGGAAGTTGCTGAAAGGGAATTATTTTTTTTTTTTTTGCTACTGATTCATACAATAATTGGGAATAGAAAAGTAGCATGCATGAAAAGCAGTAATAGTTCTTTCTTATTCTGTAATCATTGAAGAGTGGGGAATTGTATATTTGATTCTTTATTAATACTTATAAAGGCAATGTATCAAATTTGAATATTTTTGTTCACTTTCATCAAATTGGGTTCTCATTGCTTTTTTAGCAGCACTGGCTTAAAAAGCTTGAGTTATATTTATAAAATGAGCAGTTAAGTGTTTTATTGATGAGAAAAAATTAAGTTGAAATGTAGATATATTACTAAGAATCAGAATGACTGCTGGAAGGCAATTTAGAGAAAATATAATGGAATGCTCATTCTGACTCCTCATTTTATTGTTTCACAGCTGAGGAAACTGAGTCCCAATGAATTGCTTAATTTTACAGAACTAATCTGTCAGGGGAAGAGTTTACTTCAGTTTTTTAAAGGAAGCCAGTAATGTGTATTACCTTAGATTAGGTGCTACAAAAGTGTGGTTTATTTTCAAAGCCCCCCCAAAAATGAGAAAACTCAGCATCCTCTAGTGTTTAAGAAATACTATTTGCTAAGGTCTTATGATTCTAAGATTCCTTACAGATACAACAGATAATAAATGCAATCATTTACATTATTCAGTTCTTCATTAGTGTTCATAACAGAAATGAGATCAATACTTTTTACAATATTATTCATGGAATTGGTTGGATTTTTGTGCTGCTGCATAGATTTTTAGTGAGTAATTGACCCTCGAGATGGGATCATATTCTCCTCTCCACCTAACATAGGCAGAAATACACAGGAGCCTCTACAATCAAAGAGAAAATCCTTCAACCTTGAGCCCCAGAGGCAATCAAAGCCAGACCAAAGGGCTTATAGTGACCTACCTCTTTTTGAAAAGAGAAATAACCTAACTCCCAGCTCACACCTTGCAAAAGAAAGGCTATATCTGTGTCGGTCCCGAACAAAATGCTTCTTTCTGTAGCTTCAGGCTTTATTATCCCCAAGCATGGCTCTTGAGAGCTATCACAGCATTTATTATTCGGCCTTCTTTCTAAAAGTTTCAGATCCCCAACACTTAACTTCATCATCTAGGATGACTTGGTGTGTGTTCTCCTATACATCAAATAGACTTTACCAGCTTGTGTTAATACAATAGGGTTGGGATGAATCCTGGCCTTTTGTTTTAAAAACTTCCTTTCAAAGGACAGAGAGATAAATTAAAAGAAAAGTCAGAGTAAAGTCATTCAAAACAGCAGTGAATAAACTCTAGAGATGTACTTTACAGCATGGGACCCGCAGTCAACGCTAGTATCTTGTACACTTACAAATTGGCCAAGAGGGCAGGTCTTTCGTATTGCACGTTCTTATCACAATAAAATAAAATTCAATAAAAGGTGGAGGAAGAAACATCCTTTGAATTTGCTCCAAGAAGTGAACAGCTTCCACCAAAAGAAACCCTTTAGTATTTTCCCTTCTTTGTTTCCTTCCTCTCTTGCTGGAATAGCCTCTAGTGTGTTACAAGCCGACTCCTTCCCAGCCTCCCCTCCAGCGTGCGGGCTTAGAAACTCTCTGTGTCAAGAGCAGAGAAAATCCTAGATGCCTGCCTATAAGCAGCTGAGACTTTTTTTTTCTAGTGCTTAAAATCAATGTTCTATCAGTTGTACTTTATTTAGATCTTCCAAATCTAGCCTGCCTTTCATCAAATAAGGCCATACAGTCACCAGCAAGATCCATAAGAAAAAATATATAGATTATATAATTTTTAATGTTTATTTACTTATTAGAGACAGCAAGAATGAATGAGAGAGAGAGAGAGAGAGAGAGAGAGAGAGAGAGAGAGAGAGAAAGCAAGTGCACAAGTGAAGGAGGGAGGGGAGGGAGACACAGAATCCAAAGCAAGCTGGAGGCTCTGAGCCATCAGCACAGAGCCTAACGTGGGGCTCGAACCCATGAACCGTGAGATCATGCCCTGAGCCAAAGTCAGACGCTCAACTGACTGAGCCACCCGGGTGCCCCATTTTGTACCCTTTTCCTAAAGAGGGACACTTGTTTAAATAAAGGACCCAAAACAAATTAAAAGCATTGTCTTTTTCTCCCGAAAGTAAAGGAAAACGTTTAATTCAGTTATACTAGAAATTCAACTGAAATTAAAAAGATTTTAAAACTTACTTTCATGTAGTTTGAGTTTTCAAGTCTGCCTTTAAACTTTTAGCTAGTGTTTCATACCTCTTCTAAAGAGGGAATAAAAATAAGAGGAAATTAGAGGTAACTGTATAAAAATTATACATGATGAGACATTTTTATTTTTTCTTAGAAATTCTTAAATGTCTTAGTGCATTGAATCAATTCAAGGCTACTCATTTGTTCCACAAATGTTGTCTGAATGCTCCTGCCTGGCAATGTTCCAGGGTCTGAGACTACATGGGGACCAAATGGACAGTATCTTTTCCTTCACAAACCATACAATGCAAGAAGAGAGTGAATATTAAGTTAATGATAATCAAGTAACTAGGTGATCCATACTAAACAATCAAACTACATGTCTGAAATGATTTTAAAAGCCCTAATTTAGATTCGGTGGTAAGGAAAGGTTCCCTAAGCCAGTGCCATTTATGCCGAAACCAAAAGAATGGTCAGACGACCAAAAGAAAAAGAGGGAGAATGTTCCAGGCAAAAGGAGCCCTGACATGAAAAGGGATAGGCTTTTCCATAAACTGAAAGTACAGATTCTATAAAACAGTGATTTGGAGGGAGAAAGATGTAAAAATAAGCCCAAGGGTGAAAAGCTTCTATTATATGGAAGGATTTTGCTTTTTATTCTAAATGCAATAAAGTCACTGAAGAGTTTTTACAGAACAGGAACTTAATCCTGTCTTTGTGGGTGTTTTGTTTTAATGTTTGTTTGTTTGTTTATTAGAGAGTACACATGTGGGGCAGGGGCAGAGAGAAAGAGGGAGAGAGAGGAAATCCCAAGAAGGCTCCATGTTGTCAGCTCAAAGTCCAATGTGGAGTTGGATCTCATGAACCAAAGGATCATGACTTGAGCTGAAAAGAGTCGGAAGCCTAACCAACTGAGCCACCCAGGCGCCCCGCTATGTGTTTTTAAACTACTTTGTTTTATCCAGGTTTCCATTATTTCTTCTATGGGCTCCAGACACCTGTGTTTTTATGGACACCTCCTCCACTTTATATCTTATTTATATATTTATTTTATATGAAATACATTATTTTATTATATTTTTATAGAAAGTATATATAAAGTAGTGTATATATAAAATATAAATATACATATGTATGTTTTATTTTGTTACTATGTTGGTATAAAGATGAATATAATCCAGGCGAGACTATGTTTTGTTTATCTTATATAATCCTTGTTGTATTCATTTATTCATATGTATTTTATATCCAACTTCATATATATAATCACACACACACATTTCATTTTATTTATATCTATCTCACTGTGTTTGCATAAAGGTGAATACATGTAATCCAGTCTAGACTATACATATTTTTTAATGTTCATTTATTATTCTTGAGAAAGAGAGAGAGAGAGTGCAAGCAGGGGAGGGGCAGAGAGAGACAGGGACAGAGGATTCGAAGAGAACTCTGTGCTGATAGCAGAGAGCCAAGGTGGGGCTTGAACTCAAGAACTATGAGATCATGACCTGAGCCAAAGTCAGTTGCTTAATGAACTGAGCCATCCAGGTGCCCCTGGGCTAAGACTATATTGCATTTCTTTTTTTGTTTTCATATAATCCTGGCTGTATTCATTTATTCATATATATTTTACATATGAATTCATATATACACACATACATTTCATTTCATTTATATATATCTCATTCCATTTGCATATAAGCGAATAAGTACAATCCAGGCTAGACTGTATTTTTTTCTCTCTGATATGAAAACATTTTCCTGAGCCCCTAAAATTATCATGGACTCTCAGCCCTGGGCCTACTCTGCCCCATGCATGAAGCAGGTCTTATCAGGAAGAATAGATTTTGGTCAAGATAAAATAGAAAACTATTATATGACTATGAGAGAGAGAAGGTGGCTGACACAGACAAGAAAAATCAATAAAATATTATAAATTTAATTTTAAAATAAAACCCAAAACATTGACTCAGATGCTTTACACACACACACACACACACACACACACACACACATACACACACACACAAACCAACATTTGCTAGAAAGCAAAACACTCTCATTGCGGTCAGTTTAGAAAGTGACGGAGCGCCAAGGAAAGAGATGAGCGGGGCAGAGTGCCCAGCAGAGAGGTGCAAAGGAAGAAGTGGAAGCAGGGGGTAGGGTGGAGGGGACAGAAGGAAAGAGGTGGAGGAGGGAGAGAAATACAGGGCAGCAAGGAGAGAGGAAGGATAATCAAGTGGGAAATGTATGTGAAAGCTCTTTGCAAGGTAAACGCATGATACAAATGCAGGGGAGTGTAATAGGAACCCAAGGACACATTTCCCAGGGAGCCTTGGAGCCAATGCATTAAAAATCTTTTAATGATCACTCACGGTCCTTCAGAAAAAATCCATAGAACGTGGGCCATTATCCAAATAGCACTTTGTAAAAGGAGCACACATGAGGCTTGATAGACCGAACATTTCTGCAGAGAGTTTGTGAGCAGAAATCTGGCAGGTGTTTGGAACTGGAATCACATGACACGCTTGCTAAACATGAGGGGTTTGTTTCCATTGCACTTCCTGTAAAGCCTCTGCAACGTTATGTGAAAAAAAACATTCCAATATGGTTTCTAAGAAAAAGGCCAACGTGTGCTCACGGCCACTCCCTCCCTCTCAGTGGAGTTCCACAACCTCTGCACTCTGTTGTCACATCACCTTTTTATGCTGTGCCCCACGTGGGACAGGAGTGGCAGCCGGGAAGTTTGGTGGCAGGAAGCCCTTCCTCTCTTGACGGCCCTACTCTCTTCTCTGCAACTGTGCTTGGTCTCCTATGTAAGCGTAGGCAGGCCAGAGTCCCCTGGTATTCAATCAAACACCCATCTAGATGTGGTGAACACAGACAACCTGTTGACTTTAAGGAAAGGAGATTATTCTCATGGTTTGGCCCCAACTAATCAGTTGAAGGGACACAGATGCAAAGAAAGAAAGAAAGAACGAACGAAAGAACGAACAAAAGAACCTTAGGTTTCTCTGAGAAAGGAGAAATTCTGCTTCGGGACCACACCACCAGTTCCTACCCCAGGGGTCCCAGCCCGCCAGCCTGCCTTATGACATTCACACCAACCATCCCCCATGGGTGTGAGCCAATTCCTTGAAATAAATCTTTCAATATATATATTCCACTGGTTCTGTTACCCTGGAGAACCCTGACTGATACAGATTTTGATATTGGGAATGATTCTTTGGGAACAGAATCTTAAGGATGAGTTTCCAGAATTGGTTCTGGGGATTCTGGAACTAGGTCTCTAAGCTAATTAGATTTAAAAGCACCGATGATTCTATCGCCAGTGTTAAACAGGGTACTGATGGTCTGTGGCATAATGTGGTAATTGAGATTTGGAAAAATCTCACCATTGGATACCCCTAATCAAAAATCCATAAAAGCTGAGGTTCTGGGTAACCATGTATTTATACCTTACAACATTTTTGTCAAACTAATGAATATAATAATGAAAGTGACTCATCGCTCCTAACTATACTGGAGGAAGTGGGGAAAGAAATGGATGAGTGCAGGGCTTCCGATTCCCAGCTCAGTTGCAGCATAAATGACCTAAAATGTTCTAGGTCTGCCCTGAAAGAAATTTTTACCTCCTGTAACTAGATTTCTGAAACAAAAACAAACCAAAATGAACCAAAGCCAGAGACTGGCTAAGTGATAACACAAGTCGAATTCTCAATTTCCCAGGATGTAGCTGGACAATCTTTTGTTGGGAAGAATAAGCTTGTGATGAGTGGACCCAATCAGCCATCTCAGCAGAAGCCAGGAATAAAAACAAGCTTATCCAGGGAAGATTTGGGGAGGGTCCTCTTGTCCGATGTTTTACACCTTATTCATTGCACAGAAAAAAACTGACAAGTTGTTTGAGAATTTTCTATCAGCAGAAACACTGCTAGACAGGATTAAAAAGGAGCAAGATTCAGAAGATACACAGAAAGATGACCAAGTGACAACAGAGTCAACAGTTAGGATGGCTGCAGCATGAAGCTGTAGATCGCCAAGGGCCCGAGAAGCCAGGAAGAGCCAAGGAAGGATTCTTCCTGGAGTCTTCCGAGGGAGCACGCCCCTGCTGACACCTAGATTCCAGACCACCAGCCTCCAAAACTATGGAAGAATCAATTTCTCTTGTGTTAATCCACCCAGTTTGTGGCCATTTTTTAGGGCCGCCCAAGCAAACTAACACAGCAACCACAGTCACCCAATACATCCTTCCTACTGGCCTCCCCGTTGTGGAGGAAAATACGGAGTGACACCTAGAAACTGTGTCTCTTCTGTGCCTTTTTGGAATGTTTGGAAATTCAGAGGAGATGTGGTTATTTTAGAAAAAGTTTTAAACTTGACTCACATTGTCTCAGCTTTTCCAAGATCCATAATAAAACCTTGTGTATCAAAAATTGATCTATATAAAGATGGTTCAAAAAGAAAGATCTCTGGGACATGTGGGTGGCTCAGTAGATTAATCATCCGACTCTTGATTTCAACTCAGGTCATGATCTCACGGGTTTGTGGGATCAAGCTCTGCACTAGGGCCTCGCTGTTAGCTGGGATTCTCTCTCACTCCCTCTCTCTCTCTGCCCCTCCCCTGATTGCACATACCCTCTCTCTCCCTCTCTCAAAAATAAACAACAAAAATAAAAGATTAAAAAAAGATACCCAGTTTTCCTTCTCTTGACCCAGATAGTATTACCATTATTAATTATTACTAAAGGACTAAACAGAACAAGTAGAGGAAAGGTCAAGGAGAGGCTAGAAGGAAGGCCAGGGAGCAAATTTATTATAAAGACATGGCCTAGAAATGAGGGTAAGGACCCAAGAGCAGTTGACCGCAGAAACTGTTACATTCAAAAGAAATCTTAGATATTATGTAGTCTAGAGACATAGTATTGATCCCGAGACAAAATGTAGGGCAAATTTTCAGCATGCCTAGAATGTGAGCATATGGAGGTCAGGCCTCTGAGGAGTAGAAACCACGGGGACAAATGTACAACACTTATGTCTGTGCCCCACGAGCTGGAGGAGAGCCTGTAGGGGAAAAAACGGCAGCATCCTGTTTGTCAATCAGTATGCTATGGCACCCTGGTGTGGCTTTCTTCCAGCCCAAACCACATTGTGGTCGTACTGGGTTGTAATCATGCTGTTTCAGAGAAGCTTTCATATAGAAGGCTGGTCTGAGTGGGTCCTATGCCATGGACTTGAGCTATCTAAAACTACATGTTTCAAAGAAGGGTCTTATGTTTCCCAGAATAGGACAAAGTATATGAGACCAGGGTGAAAAAAAAAAAACTGTTCTAAAGAAGAAAAACAACAATACAATGACAATGTGTTTAAATGGGTCCAAGAGAACAGAGAGATCATTGTTAGTATTTTGTAAGATGTATGCTGAAGTACTACTTGTGTCGTAACTAAACTTCATCTTTAAAACTGTTCTTGGAAGACTTTTGATCATTTGGCATATGCTGCTAAAAGGTATATGATCTCGCAAATGTTGAAAACTATTGCAGTAAGATCTTTCATCACTCTTTATAGATTCGTGTTTCAGTAAAGTACCACCGACCTCGGTTAGCTGTGTTGTCAAATCATAATAGATTTAAAACGGGCAATTAGAAGGGGAGGGTTGAGGAGTAGCCACACTTAGGGCTGACAGCCTGGTAACGGGGAAGCAGGGGTCTAACTACTATTTAGCTACCCAGTAAAAAGCTAATTTGTCATAATAATGGCAACTCCCAGGTGTTTCTGTAGTTCCTTGCGCCTAAATTGTGTTCCCACTGAGATTTAGCCATGTGTGGGCATATCAGAAGGGCGGGTGTGTTGCGCACAGATTATCTGTTTTAAAGAACAATCCTTGAGCAGCCCACAGAAAATACCAGGGGCACCCCATAGTATCCTTTACTCGTATTATCCTTTTAGCTAAATTGCCATGAACTTGTCCATTCCTAAGGAACAAGGAGGCTGCAATTAACTATTTCCACATACAATTTTTTCTGGGAGTTCTTAGCAGCAAAGTCATTCAAAAGTGTGGGAGAATGTCCCTTCGAACCACAGCTTCAGAGATGTGACCCTGCCACAGAGGAGCTTGCAGACATCACAGGGAATGGTGGCAGACTCAGCGAGTCCATGGGGGGGTGGGGGAGAGGTAGGATGGCCCTCACTTCTTCATGAGTGGCAGCAGCAGTGGCCGGCCATTAAGCATCAGTAGGCAACAGTCACTCAGTGCATCGGGACAGTCTGAGAGTTATAGGTGACCGTGTCTAGGGGACAGATCTAGACATATGTGGTGGCCACAGCAGCAGCAATGACAGAGCTAAGTCTTCATCTGCCCACACCACTCAGGAGATCAGGAGCAGCAAAAGATATCATGGAGTATTTGAAAATAATTATCTGTTCTTTCTCAGAATGTAGGACACAGCCTTTAGGTACTTTTAAAAAGTATTACGGAGATGGGGGAGAATCCTGCAGTAACAAATGACGGTTAGCATCCAAGGGAGTTATTACTGCACTTACTACAGTTTTATTTCCTGCCAGATTCCCATGTGGACCCATGAGGTAGTTCTGGGGAAAAGCTGACTACATTAAGAAAAAGTGCTAATTATTTGAAATACACTATTGAAGATAGCAGGTGGCCCATAATACATTTTAGGGGTGTTTTCATCAAAATTGTTCTTTTGTTTAAAGTTTATGCACTTAAGGATGTATGCTGACGCTCTCTGTGAAATTCACTTCGGTGGAATAGCTCATCCCTGATAGGCAGATACACAAGGTATTGCTAGAAGAATAGCATTAAACCCAGAACAAACCCGATGAACAATGGATTTAAGAACAGCTAGTGTTAAGAGCAACCCTTGGTCTAATTAGGAGCAAAGGGACTTCTATTTTCAATAATTACCTATTAAAATTGGGCCAGATTTCATAAAGAATCAATTCTAGTGTCCAACGCCTTTTTAAAAATCACTCTTCTTCCTTTCCATCCCTAGTCTGGCTGTTAAAAATGGAAATTTATGGTAGCTTTCCTTTGTAGCATAAATATTCAAGTTCTGAAGTCAGTATGGTTGCCTTAGAAAGACTTCTCTCGCCATTCACAGGGGAAGGCAAACCTCTAACTGCTTCACAGCTGGCTGTCTTCTGCTGTGCGCGGCCCCTGCCATTCTTTGGTGCTACAGCAGACCATAAAATTAACAACTGAATGTTACGATACTCTGCAGGGCATCATGCATCTAGCCCAAGGATGCATGTTGGGCAGCAGTGACATGGGTAAGTAATTGCAAATAGAGATCAGATTCCCAAATTAGATTGGCTTTTCTTTTTTTTTTTTTTTGCAACAGCCGCTCTCATAGTCAATTTGCATACTGTACATTATCAAACCACATACTAATGAAATGCGCCCTGAGCAAACTGTTGCTTTGAACAGCAAAATGAAGACTGTGAGAAACAGGAGCAAGTAGTAATAGGGAGAATTTAAATGCACACCCATCATGTAATAAATATTTTTGCATGTTTCCCCATTAAAATATTCGGTTTCCCATGCTCAGGATTTTTTTTTCAAAGAGAAAAGGCTATGCTCATATCTAGACCTACATCTAGACTTGATTTGACACTATCCCACATCTGAGGCCACAACAGAAGGTAGAAAACGTGCTGACTGTGAACTCACTAGCCCACAGGGCTCAGCCTTGGGGAAGATCGCTAATGAGTCTTTCCTAAAAAACTACTTCATGAGGAAAGACATTATCCAAAATCGGGACAGGTAGTGTATCATTTCTAAAAAATGATGTGGCCCTCTCAAGCTACGTTTGAGAATAAGATGCAGCGTGTGTGTGTGTGTGTGTGTGTGTGTGATGCAATGCTTAATATAGTCCATGCCCAGGGTAAACATTCAATCAAAGCATCTTTTGTTCATTTTATAAGGAACAGAAAGCAGGGGTAAACAGAAGTCCTAAGAAGTTTCCATGTCTCAGACAAGAGGACTAAAATGCCATTTTTGTTCTCTATCAACTTGTAAGATGCTTTATAGTACCATTTATTTTCTCCTAAGAAATGGATTATATGCTTAATCCATAAAGATATATATTTTTATTTTTTTAATGTTTTTAATTTATTTTTGAGAGACAGACAGAAACAGCGTGATCAGGGGAGGGTCAGAGAGAGAGGGAGATACAGAATCAGAAGCAGGCTCCAGGCTCTGAGCTACCGGTCAGCACAGAGCCCGATGCAGGGCTCGAACCTACAAACTGTGAGATCATGACCTGAGCCAAAGGCGGATGCTCAACTGACTGAGCCACCCAGGCACCCCAAGATATTTTTAAATGAGCTAAAAAAAAAAAAAGGTCCATACTTCTGCCTCAGATCCAGATATTTCTGAATAGACAGAGCTGAAGCAACACAGAAGAGTCTTTTAAATAATTCTCCATTCTGGGTCACCTGGGTGGCTCAGTCAGTTAAGCATCTGACTCTTTATTTTGGTTCAGGTCTTGATCTCATCATTTATGAGATGGAACCCACATCAGGCTCTGCATTGACAGCAGGAAGCCTCATTGGGATTCTCTCTCTCTCTCTTTCTCTCTCTCTCTCTCTCTCTCTCTCTCTCAATAAAGAAATAAAACATTTTCTAAAAATTAAGAAAATAAATAGCTCTCAATTCTGATTTCTAGAGCTAACAAATGGGACATACCTTGCCAAGGACACTCCAACCACGAAATGAAGTTCTGAAATCCACTCTCCCCCCGTCATCAGTGACGAATACAGTGCTGACACCTGCTTCACCTCTTTATCGGGGACCCTTCTATAAACAGGCCCTCCAGTCTAGTGAAGGGCTGATCATTTCAGTTAAAGTGTGGAGGAAGGTTACCCTCCTTTCTGTTTGGTAGGATGATACCAACTCCAACCTAAGTTGGGAAAAAAGCTTTAAATGTATTAATTCCAGAGTAAGTATCACCAAACATAATTTCTAACAAATGAAAAATAGGACACTCCTTCCAATATAGAATAGAGCCAGGCCATGCTGAAGATATATTTAACTCGTTAATGAGAAAACCAGCAGGATGGTGAAGCTGGCTCAAAGCAGAATTTGGAAGACTGGGTGTTTATAGGTGAAAAGGAGAATGCCGGAATCCATTGGCTGGGTTGTGTGCAAAACTGTTTCATGCCCCACGTGCAGTAACACCCCAAGTTTCAGAGTCATCTCTCTGTGGAACAGAAACCATTTGCATCTCTACAGGATAAAGTCTACAGGTTAACAACATATAATGTTACACAGGCTTACACCTAACAAATAGTAAACAGTCAAAATAGAAGCACATCCAATTATTAAACAAGACCACATTCTCTTACAACACGGGGAATGCAAGCAGTTATCCTTTTTGCTTTGTCTGCAAATTCTAGATAACTTTTCTTAACATCATCTAAATGATCACAATAACTTGGATTTCCTCTCAAGAACTGCTCTCTAGCTTTTCTTAAAAGGTGATTTCAGAAAATTGTAGTGATTTAAATACCCTTCACCATCTGGGATAGGCCTTCCATCTTTGAAAACCCAGCTCGAGAATCTCCCTAACCCCCCATATGAGAATGAATTTCTATCCACTTTGTGCTCTCTGTCCTTTTGATTACAGTCTCACCGTAACTCATCTCTGTGTCTGTCTCCGGACAAGATTTTCAGTTCTCTGATACAAAGATCACAGCTTAATAATTTTAGTACCCCCAAAAGCCCTTCTAATATGAGAATATGTTCCCTAAAATCATCATCCTTGGTTGTGAACAAAGCCCAGATTTACATGCGATTTTATATAACCCCTCTTTATTAGAGGCTATACTAACCTGTCCGAAAGATGACTAGTTAGTAGCATATTATCCAGCAGAGTGCAATAATCAGCAAGGAGTTACCAAGAATTAATGCAACTCAGTTCCTTCTAACACATGTTAAAATGCACAATCCATAGTCACCTCATTTCATTTACAATATTCATAATTACACATACAGTATCTTAATTGGCTTAGATTTATTCTCCATTTTCTACAAAGGACTGTTGTCAGCCACAACTGGATTTGGCAAATATGCACTCATCCAGGATTTACAAGGCACTCATGCCTTAATTAACAGACCTTATATCCAATGAGTAGTAAACTCATTTAAATTTCAATAAAATTAAATGTCCATGTTTATGCAGTCCTTTATCTAAACGCTGCCATTTGAATAGCAACATCTATTTCATTTTTCCCTTGGTTTCCCTTGATTAAACTTGTAGTAGATTGTGTTGAGGCTGAATTATCCAAAAAAGGAGTTCTAACGTTCTTGGCATTTATTCAGTTTAGCAGGATGGAAATACTAAAGTTTCAGCGGTAACGACATTGGAGTTTCTGCGATGCTGCAGAAAGTCCCAAAAGATGGAAAATAGGACCAGTTCAACTAAACTCTGTTTGAGCAAGATCTCATCCAACTAAAAATCTATGTGATATCTTTGTCAAATTATAGGTACACATGGTATGACTTTTTTCTAGATTTCAGACACTACATCTAAGCCATTCCCAATACGTTGAGGGCTGGCTTTTCAGTAGAGAGTTAAATCCATATATGCCATCCATGTGAATAATTATAGACTATGGTCCACTGGCCAGCTGATTCATCATTTCCTGATAAATATCCAACACATTTAGAAGAAACAGAGAGGAAAAAACATATTAGTACTTTACTGTTGAGAAAAATCCAGTATGTTTTTGCATGTATGTTTAGAAAATTATTTAGTATCCATAGGGAATATTTGTGAGTGGAAAGGAGGAGTGCTCTTCCCTTGGCCTGAGGAAATGTAATGCAAACAGCAGGTGACTTCGGTTCATATCTAAATTCTGGCATTAACTAACCAACTACATGGAGAGGGACAACTCCCTTTGCTACTATGAACTGTATAAGCTTCTCTATTATTAAAGAGATATTTGTGCCAAATATTCCCTCTTGTCTTTTTTAGTTTTAATACTCAGTCTCTATTTAGATAGGACTTAGGGAAGAATACCTTAGAAGCATTCTTTGTAAAAATCCCTCCCTAAACTCCATCAAATCACTAAACTCCAAAAATGTTTCCTTCCAAGTATTTATCTCTAACCCATTCACCTCTTTCTAACCTATAGCTTCGCTGTTGGTCCAAGCTTCCAAGAATTTTCACCTGAATTTTAGGAATAATCTCAACTGGACTCATCCATTCATCTACTCTTTGCCTAGCTCCTTCTCACTCACACACACACACACACACACACACACACACACACACATACACCCCTTTACCCCATTCCAGCCAAATTATATTTTAATGAAAAGTAACTCTTCTTTTAAAAGGAATTAACCAGGGTCACTCTTTCCTTGGCTTTCCTTTTCCCTTTGGATAAAGCCAGAAATCCTTATGGCTCTCCAGCTCTACCTCATAGCCTTTCTAGAACTCCTCACTCCAGAAATTCATGACTTTTCTTAAACCCTCAGAAACTTCAGCATGGAGTGCTATTATCACCTCTCTTTATCAACTAATTCCATGACCTTGCTTCCTCAGGAAAAGTTTCCCCGATTCACATACCAGGGTAGATTCCACAACAACCCATACTTTTCTTCCTTACTGTTTAGTACAATTATGATCATTAAATTCTTTAATATCTATGTTGCAAAATGACTTGAGCTAGTCAGTGCCTCCAACAGCTGGCAGGTCACTTGGTTAAATAGGAGTCACCTCCATTAACCAGAGAAGAGAGTTGCTACCACCTCCTCTTACGTATGCTCACTAGCAGATTTCATGAGACAATTCATCAAGTCTCCAAAAAAATTCTTCTACACTCCACATTTATTAGTTAAGAGGCGCAAAGACCTCCCTTAGGTCATACCTATGAGTGGATCCCACTTTCTCACTGGGACTCCAATACGCACTTCTTGGATAGGTTCTTTCTGCTCACATGTAATGATATTTTCTCTGTAGACTCTGCCAACCCTCCAGTCACATCTGGCGTTAGCCTTCTGTTAACCAGAGTTAGAAGGACCAGAGTTACAAAGGCCTACATGTTGGACTACGGGCCTATTGGTATATTGTACCACTGACATTCCGAAGGTTACACTAGTTTGGGTTAGATTCACTTAGTTTCCAAAGCCCTCCTTCCATTCCAGGATGTTGGTCTGAAAAAGCTTCCTACCCTCATGGCAGGTGAGGCCCTCAGGACAGGTGAGGTGCTCATGACAGTGAGGCCCTCATGACAGGCAAGGTCCCTAGAGTAAGCCCAGGTAATGGTGCATATGGCGGCTCTCTGCTTGCACAGTGAGTTCCCTCTGGAGGGTCTTGGTGTACTTTCCTCAGAATCAGCCTGAGGCCAAAACATCTATTCATCCATGGTGAATCTAAAAAAAAAAAAAAAAAAAAAGACCGGAGGGCTCATTTCTCTTCTTTTAAGAGCAAATTGGCTACTTTGTCCCAAAGGACAAGTTTTAAATACATAAGGCTACTGGGATGGGCAGGAAGTTTTGCATTTCAAGTTAAAATAAAGAAAAAAGTAATATACTATCACTCCTTCAGAGCAATTAATTGTTCTTTACTGACATCTACACAACTTAAAAGGCACCATTCAGGGAATTCTTTTCAGAACAAAGAAATTCTACTTGAGATGACTTCTGCTTCCTGACAGAAGAAACAACAGCAGCATAATGATAGCAAAAATGAGCTTAAATTTTGTCTAACCCACTACGATGCCCATAATCATTCCTAATAGTTTTTTAGGTGTCACTGGAATTAAAGGTATTAAAGATGTCCTAGTTGTTATAAAGAAATAAGATTATATAGGAGGGGAAATGTACATATATTTCATTAAGAAAGAAAAGACCAAAAGTGACTCCAGATGATGAAACAGAAGATCTGAGGGCAAAAGTTGATTTTTTTCACCTGTATTTTACATTGAGGGTTTATCGTTAAAAGCCTTTTATTTGTTTATTTATTCATTTCTTCAACAAATATTGTCATGCATTGACCATGTTGCAGGAACCGTACCGGGCCCCAGTTCAAGGATGAAAGTGACAGTATTTCGTGAAAGTGCTTTCTGGTGTGTTATGCAATTATAGACAAGGTCTTGTCCCCACTGCTAAGGAACAAAATTCAACTGGGTAAATTTTAAAGACAGGAGTCACTTTATTCAGTGATTCATGACTTGGGCAACATTCAACCTAGCAGATAGAAAGGAGCCCCAAAGAGCTGTATAAGGTGAGAGATTCTTATAGACCAAAGTGAGCAGAAACAATCACACTGGATGTTTATTGGTTAGTTAAAGCTGAGCTTTAAATGGAGCAAAGGGGAAGCTTGGAGCTGGGTCCGCTAACTTGTGTGGAGCAGGCAAATGCTGATTGGTTGACTCAGGTCTTCCTTTTCTGAGAGAGCCGGCAGAGGAATTCAGTTAAGTCCTGGTTTGCTGACACGGGCTTAACGTGAGTGACTCCAGCATGGGCTTACTCTGGTGACTTTAACACTACTCGTAATAACCCCAAAAGTGCTCTTTTGCTGTAAGGTCTACGTTGTTAAGGAAACAGAAGTATAGGGCTGTTTTGTTCTATAACAGCATCGCAAAGACCTCAGCCTTTAGAGTTGAAAAGTTCATGAGAGTGTACGCTGCGTAACAGAGTCAAACTCAAGTCAACTTCCCACCATTAATGTCTGAGGTTCGCCCAAGTATAGAGGGTACAGCTGTGTCTAAGCTGGAAGCGAAGCTGGCGGAGCAGTTAGCGCCCCTCATGGGGAGCCAATGTGTTCAGTGACTTCGGGGCAAACGTTACAATAACACCTTGTGCTGCTGTTTTGATGGAATTTTATACATGTATTTGGATTTCACCTATGTGTACAATGCCACAAATTGGGAATCGGAGTTTGCTATAAGAGATCATCTAATTTGAAGTACAAAATCCTCTTGGATATTTACCTGGGGTTAGTTTACAAATGCAAGGTCTGTGGCCCATTCTAAACCACCAGGCCCATACTGAGTTGGTGGTGTTTTTGAATATTCATGACGGGAAGAGATGAAGAAAGCTAAAATTGCCTGCGTATCCCCTCATCTCCTACATCTCATTTCAAATATCCTAATCACCTCCAGAAGACCCCCCTTAATCAAGTGACTACATGAAATAAAACTACATGAGCTAGCTGGGAACAAAAAAGATACTTAGAGCATGCTCAGAGCAAAGAAGGAAGAATACAAAAATCATGCTTTTCTAGCTCTTCCACTCTACAAACAAAGAAAAAGTACATTTTACTTTTCTTCTTCTACAAATACTTACTATCTACTATTTGCCAGGTACTGATCTAGGCACTTAGAATAAATCAATGAACAAGAGACAAATATATACATCACGATGGCATTTATAGTCTAGCTGAGAAGGAAAAACAAAAAAATAAACATAATAAATATGTTACACACCTGTATTAAGATTAGTAATTAATACTAGCTATTGCAAAATAAATATCTCAATATCTCCAATGCTTCACCAAAAAGGTTCATTTTTCCCTTATATCACAGTCCGTTATGCACTGGGCACCCCTCATCTATCTTGTGACTATCCCATCTGGACATGTAATATCTGAAGTCACTATATGAAGAAACAAAAGAAGAGAAAAATAGAGGAGGCAACATTGCCTTAACAAAAAGATGCCATGTATTATTTCTGATTTGGTGAGTCTGGCCATAACAGCTCATACGTCTGTATGCTAACTGCAGTGGAACCTGGGAAATCTGGAGCAGCACATGACACTTGATGAACACTAAGAGTCTCAGCCCTACTGTGGTAGAAGGTAAAAATGCAATGAAAAAAATGAAGAGTAGTGAATGGAACATTAGGAGTATGTGAGCCCTGAGTGGTGAGCAGGTTGATATCTTGAGTAGGGTGGTCAGGGAAGGCTTCAGTCGCAGCTAATTTCAGAAATAATGATTTGAAAGAGAGGGAATTATTCATGCAGATAGTTGGGAGATGAGAATTTTAGGCAGAGGGAATAGCTCAAGCGAGAGTAACAAGGCATGAGTGTGCTTGGCTTGTTGAAGGAGTGTCTGAGGAGGCCACAGCAGCCACAGCAAATTGAGTGAGTGAACGCAAAAAGGGGGTCAGGTTATGGGGGTGCTTGCTGCTCTAAGAACTTTAATTTTTACTCTGAAATGCTTTTGCAGAACATTGTAAAAGGAGTAATATGATTGATATTTTAAATAATTATTCTGTCTTGTGTAATGAGAAGAGGCTGTAGTGTGAATGAAGGCTTAGGAACAGGGAAACCATCACAATAAGTTGAGACAAGATAATGGTGGCTCTTTCCAGGGTGGTAGCAATGGGGATACTGAGGAGTGGCTGGAATCTCCATATACATTAGTGATCAAGCCAACGGACTTTCCTAGCAGACAGAATATTGTGTGTATGAGGAAGAGAGAAGTCACAGGCTGATCCCAAAGTTTTGGATTGAGCACCTAGCAGACTATAGTTGTCCTCACATGAGATGGTGAATAGCAGACTCTGCATTTCCACTAATGGAAACATTAAACTTACATATTAAAGTATTGTTATAGAAATATTGAGTTAATTCCAAAGGTCTAGGCTTAAAATATAGTCTAGGAATTTGCTGTTATATGAATGACATTTAAGCAATGAGATTGGATGAGCCTCCCAGAGGGGTGAGTATCAAGAAGAGGATTAGAGATTTGGCCCGATGCACTTCAGTATCAAGAGGTCAGAGAGAAAGGGAAGACACAGAAAAACATCTGAAAAGAAGGAGCTAGTGAGGTGAAAGAAACACCAGGAGAATATGGGATCCTGGAAACCATGTGAAACAAACTCACAGAAGAAGGGTGATTGTGCCCAGTGTTGTTGGTAAACCAAGTTAGGTAAGAACTGATCATCAACAACTGAATTCAGTAATAAGAGAGTAATTGAAGATCTTGGAAAGGAATTTTTCAGTGAAAAGAAGTAGAATTCTAGGAAAGATGTGGGGCCAAAGGCTAATTTAAGAGAGAATGAGGGAGTGAGGAATTAGACACATAATAACAAACTCATCAGAGAATTCTTACCAAAACTGTACCAAGCGATGGAATGGGGCATTGACAGGGGGTAACTGGGGTAAAGAGAATGATTTTTAAAGAGAGGAAATTAACCTCACTTTCGCTTGTTAACTTGGATGTTCTAGTAAATGGAAAAATGAATGAGATACAGAACTAGAGGAGGGCCGCCTGGGTGGCTTAATTGGTTGAGCGTCTGACTTAGGCTCAGGTCATGATCTCATGGTTCGTGGGTTCAAGCCCCATGTCAGGCTCTTTGCTGACAGCTAGCTCAGAGCCTGGAGCCTGCTTCAGATTTCGTATCTCCCTCTCTCTGACCCTCCCCTGCTCTCACTGTCTCTCTCTGTCTCCCAAAAATAAATTTTAAAAAGTTAGAAATAGAGGAAAGAATAGAGTACCATGCCCAGGAGTGGACAAGAAGGATGGAATCTAATAGAAGTGGACAGATGAGCCTTAGAAAGGAACCCCAATTAGGAATAAAAACAAAATGTGTACTATGGCTCTTTAGGAAAGATAAAAGAGACAGAGAAAGTGTCAGATAAAAAGACAGAGAGAGATGGAGAGAAAGAACAGAGTACCAACAATATTTGTAGCAGAGAGCATGGCAGAGTAAAATAACAGGTTTAGGAGATGACTTTTTGTTAAAGAAAGTATTTTACAAATTCCACTAACTGCCATTTATAATGTATAAAGCCTGAGCCAGGCAAAACAATTTGTAGAGTTCCTTGCACAATTAATTAGGCCTGAAGCTTGAGTTAGAATTAAGAGGGGCGGGCACCTGGGTGGGGCTCAGTTGGTTAAGCGTCCAACTCTTGGTTTCGGCTCAGGTAGCGATTTCACAGTTCATGAGTTTGAGTTCCATGTTTGGTAGCAACATGGAGTCTGCTTGGGAATCTCCTCTCCCCTCCTCCCCCTGCACTCATGCTGTCTCTATCTCTTTCAAAATAAATAAATAAACAAACTTAAAAAATATAAAAACAAACATACGACTAAGAGGGCCATTACAAAATGGAAGCAATAGATACTCACATTTAGGTCTAGGAAAATGAGGGAAAGGAAGAGAGGCTGAAGAAGGGAGACAGAAAGAAGAAAGCACCCACACACAGGCTGGCATTTTCTCTTTATTCCCTTCCCTCAGCCTGGAGAGAGTAAAGGCTGGCTTCTGAAACACTCAGATAAAATGGGGAACTTTGAAGTCAGAGGTTTTTGGTTTGATTTATTTTGTGTGCTCCAAACACACATCTGTTGGGAGCTATTGCCCCTAATGTACTCTGCTACCACCCAGCAAGGGGTTCTGCGCGCCACTAGTGGTTTTGCAAAGGGAAACCAAGGTGTCCTTTGTTATTGTAAAATGCAAATAAATGTGTGACAAAGACCTTGCCAGAGTGAGCTGCTGTAGAGGTCTGCTGTACCGCCTGAGTCTGGGCCAATGAGGAGACACAGCCAGACCTCAGAGAAGATCCTCAATGATCTTGGTTAAAGATAGAACACTGTGAAAAAACAGAAGAACACAGTGACCGCTGAGGGGGTGCTGAGTCAGCAGAAAACAGCTAGCTCTGAAGAATCCAAGAAAAAACAGCCCAACCTAAAGGCACGTGCAGAAAATGCAAGTAGATTTTCAGCCTTGAGGTCAAGCAAGTAGTCTCAATATCTTCACAGCCTTCCCCCACACAACCCTTGTATAAAATGTCACCTTGGAGGTGTCCCTGGTTAAGTGTCTGTCCCCTGCTTTCAGCTCAGGTTGTGATCTCATGGTTTATGAGTTCAAGCCCTGAGATGGGCTCTACACTGATAGCACACTTGCTTGGGATTCTCTCTCCCCCTCTCTCTGTCCCTCCCCCAAGCATAATCTCAATTTCAATCTCTCTCTCTCTCTCTCTCTCTCTCTCTCTCTCTCTCTCTCTCAATAAACATTAAAAAAAATAAAATACCATCTTGGAGGGCTGAAGGATGGTGATAGAAATCTGAAAGCCTAAATATTTTTACCTCCAGACATTGAAAGCCATCTGAAGAGAGGACGGACGCCCAGCTGGCTGCCACCTCTCTTTCAGGTGCCCTGGTGTTCGAGGACTACCATCATTTTGTGGCTTCAGGGTTTGCCCTCCGACTAGTTGGTGTCTGTACTACACCAAACACTAAATAGTTTGAATCTCCTTCCTTAAGGTACTTTCTAAATTGGGATATCAGGCTGCATGAAACCTAATCAGTCTAAAAATTAGTTTCCGTCATTCTCAGAGAGCAAGCAATCATGAAGATGACCAGATAAGATGGAGACAGTGTGAAAGAACTCTATCTCCACTACGTTATCTGGATGGTGGTTTAATGAAGTAGATCACCTCACTGCCAGTAAGGCTGGCCCAAGAACAGTGTGGACGCCAAGACGGTTAGGGTTACAAGGAAGTGGAAAAACTACTTACTGCTTTGTTCATTCAATACGTGCTTATGGGAGTCATCTATGTACACGTCATGGTTTAGAGGTACCAAGATACTGTTCAAAAGTCCACGGAGTAAAATACTGAATGAGGCTGTATCTAGTTCCTAATCTGTAATAGGTTTGCTGTCACCACCGAATAGAGAATTTTGGTTCAGACCTGAATTTTAAGTGTTCTGCTGAGCCATGTGGAATAAACAACAGAAAATTATTCAAGATGATTAAAAGCAGGGACTCCTTCCCAATCATCTTTGGCCTTCCTGTGACACTTTGATTTGGAGGTTACAGTTCTTAACTAAAGCACTCATTCAGCTACTTTCCTTCTGTTAATTGATGATGTGAAGTTTATATGATTGCATATGGGGCAATGGTTTGGAGAAAACTCAGAAATGCCTTGCATGTTTAATGTAATTTGAGAAACTTCACAAATAGAAACTTATTAAATAATGAAGATATTTAGTATATGTTAAATATGTATCATAATATATAGTATTTTATATGCTGACAACCAATGTAATTTAAAGTTAAAAGATGCAGCTTTTAGATTTGATTGGGAGTCAGTTAATCTGATCATAAAATGAATGTACCAACAGTGGAAGAATGAGCAATGTATCTCCACTGGGTGTTAAATCCATGTTTATAGAGAGCAGACAGAACTCACCTAATTTATTTTCTTTCAGTATACTTTTCATTGAAGAATATTTACATACACTAAAAAGCACCGATCTTAAGAGTGCAGTTTGGTGAGTTCTGATGAATTTATGTTACCCACAGAACTCATACATCAATCAAGAAATGGAACATTACCATTACCTAAATATGTTTTCTTAGTCCTTTTCTGCTCAATCTCTCCTACCAGGAGAAAACATTGTTTTCATCTCTTTCCATATTTTAGTTTCCATAAATTAGTTTTGGCTGTCCTACAACTTCATATAAATTAAACCATACATTTGAACTCCTTTGTTTCTGGTCCTTTTGTATAACATGGTATATGTGTGGTCTCTTTATTATTGCAGAGATCTCTAGTTCACCCCTTCTGACTGCTAAGTTTTCCAGAACACACATCAGTCAGCAACATATGGCTTCCAGTTGTCCCATAGCCTCAACCATGGTTGGTGTTCTCTTTTTAAATTTTTTAATGTTTTTTTAAATTTATTTTTGAGAGACAGAGACAGCGCGAGCAGAGGAGGGTCAGAGAGAGAAGGAGATTAAGAATCTGAAGACAGGCTCCAGGCTCTGAGCTGGCAGCACAGAGCCTGATGCAGGGCTCAAACCCAGAAACCATGAGATCATGACCTGAGCTGAAGCTGGACACTTAACCGACTGAGCCACCCAGGTGCCCCGGTGTTTTCATTTTGTCATCATTCTTGTGGGTGGTTTAGATCCATTTCACTGAGCACTTTCTCATATATTGGCTGACCGTTTGTATACCTTCTTTTGTGTCTGTTCAAGTCTTTGCCTACTTTTTAAAAGTTTATTTGTTTACTGGGTGTAGGAGAGGTGCAGAGACAGAGAGAGAGAATCCCAAGCAGGCTCTGTGCTGACACAGGGTTTAATAATCCCACAGGGCTTAATTCCACAAACCACGAGATCATGACCTGAGCCGAAATCAAGAGTCTGATGCTCAACCAACTGAGCCACCCGTGTACCCCTCCACCTATTTTTAATTGCTTTGTCTGTCTGCTTACCATTCATTGTAGGGTTCATTTTTGTATTCTGGACACAAATCTTTTCAGGTATATGAACTGTGAGTAGCTTTTCTCAGTCTGTGGCTCACTTCTTTATTTTGAAAACATTTTCTCCTCTTATAGCTCATCTTATAATTTTATTAGTGTTGTCTTCTGATGCACAGATTGTTTTTAAATGTTTATTATGCCTGCTTTTCTACAGCAGCAAATAGCAAGGTACGTTACATAGTACAGATGAAGAGAAAGAGAGCAGGCCTGTTTTGTTTTGTTAAACAAAGCTTAACAAAACACCACATGCACATTACCTTCTTTGATATTCAAAATATTTCCATGAGATGATAAGCTTCCAGGTAGAAGCTTATGCTAATACAGGTTAAAACAAGTTGTCTAAAGATAGACCCAGTATTCAACCAAGGTCTATCCAAATTCAAAGTTTATGTTCTTCCCATGGTAAAACACAGATTCTCACTGAGGAAGAGAAATGATTTAATTTCACCCAGACACTGATATATTTCTTCTTGCCATTGTATTCTTTAGTTCCCAAAACGTGGGACCACAAAAACTGCAAAAGTAAGCAGCCACATCTACTGAAAGGTAGCGTAAATTTTTTTCCTAAAATTATTTTCCCAGACAAGGAGTCACCTTATACTTGACCCTCAACAAAACCTATTACATTACAGAATAAACTGCCATTTACATTATTTTGAGCTGTACAAGTATTGTTAGGAGGAAACATATTAACCTGAAACAACCTTCTAGTTTTTGAGTGTTTCTAACGGCCATCTGGTAGAATCTGCATTAAAAAAAAGTACAAACAAATCCGCAAATAAAAATATAGTGCACATTTAGCAATCATTTCTGTGGGGATGTCTCCAGATCTTGTGTTAGATTTTATACTAGTTTTATGCTAGTGCAATGCCAGATTCTGTTACAAGTCAATTCCCAGATCCCCAAATTTCTATTTGTTAATACGATCAAAGTTAACAAATGGAGTCGTTCCCAGACGGCCAGAGACTTTTCACCAGCGGTGCTGCAGGTGTCCGGAGTCCTAGCTGGCGCCTCCAGGGACCTCTGGAGGGAGGTCAGCGGAAGACAACACACAGAATACAGCCACGCCTTTGCGTCGATTGCACTGTCTGTGTCTGCTTCCATCACACGAGAGAAGCTTTGCTCCAGAAACCACATAGCCAGAAAAGCCTAAAATACTACCATCGGGTCCCTGCTAAAGATGCTCGCCAATAGTCTACCCCTGGGGAAAGAGTATGGTAAAGGCACTTCCCTTTATGAGCCGCATCCCAGAAAAGACACATCTTGCTCACGCTACTATTTCTCTGGCAAGAACTAGCCACACGGTACCACCTGGCAGAGACCACCTACTTGGGCTTCAACAGTGTAACTTGGGCTCGGAAGCTACTTTCTGGGGAGGATTCTAAACAGCACGAGATAACGCACAAACTTCTGGTGGACATCAACTGTTTCTGCTGCAATTGTCACTTTTAAAGATCTATTAAAACAGCAATAGAGATCACATATATGCACACTCAGGATGAATAAAAAACCAAATGTTCTAAAGCTGCGACTTGAGATAAAATTTCCAGCAACAGCACCATACACAGATATAAAACTTGCAATATCTCACACTAGACAGCAAGATAAAGTGGTATGAAAGAAAACTGTGTTAGATAATTCAAAATACTGTTTTAGTGACATCAAAGGTATAAAAAAGGTATAAAATGCATATGCAGAATTTGATTAGAAATATTTTACAAACATGGGGCACGTGGGCGGCTCAGTCAGTTGAGCATTTGACTCTTGGTTCTGCTCATGTCACGATCTCATGGTTTGTGAGTTCAAGTCCCTCTTCACCCGCAGGCCCAAATGTTACCAGAACCTGTTTTTGTTCTTGATTTGGAAAATATGGTCACTATAACAATACTTTAAAATACTGCGTATAGTTTTCCCTAGTGATTATGTAATTATCCAGCAATTGTGGGCAGCCTTCACGAGGCCAAGGAACTAGGGTGTTCATCAGTGACTTCCTAAGACAAAAAGTAACTTTGTTTCTCTTAGAGACATCTGGAAGTTGTACTTTGTTTAAAACTTGCTTCCTCAGAAATGATATTTAACATTCATAAACAATCTATCAGCACAGATACACACACAAGCTGGCCACAGAAGGGTCATGAGGAGGCTGCTCACCCTATTTCTCCAAATACCAAGAGTTCTAATGTCATACAGATGTCCTCCATTATCCCTGTATTATATAGGCTGTATAAGTGATCTAATGCCTAGCACAGAGCCACTGACCATAAAGCCTTGAAGAAATATCTGTAGATTTGATTTGAGCTCCTCTAGAGAAGATAATGTAGAACTGAAAAACAGCAGCTGGAAAATAAATGTTGCTTAAGAGTTACATAACTTCTTTTTATTATATAAATTCTTTCCCATTTTTTTGTATTTATGCATGTATGTGTATGTACATACACAAATATACAAAATATATACATACACAAATATATGTGGCTTCTTTGTATATATATTACATATAAAAATTACATATATATTTATCCTCACAAATATATTTAACATTTCTTTTCTAACTTTATATCAAACTAACCTACATAATTTACCTTGAACAGATTTATGTTGTATTCATAGTCACATTGCTTATTTTAATGTCCTAAAAGTCTTCTGAGATTTCTAGTAGTAATTCTGAAACACCCTTTACTTCAGAACAATACAGTGTATCTTTTGGAGCTCAAACATCAAGAATACGGACATGCAAATTTCAAGTTGGATACAAATTTAAGTAAATCTATTCCCACATGTAGCCAACGTATGTAATGATGAAAACAATGCAGGGGCTGTGGTGGAGAGGCATGCAGGTAGGAGTTGCTCCAGCATGTTGAATTAAAGCTTCCAATCAGAGCTCATTCACAGCCCAGGACAAACAAAATCCTTGTTTGAAAAGGAAACTCCTTTGTAGGGTGTGGGAGCGATCAGGGACACACCATTACTAATGTTC
>PISW01010641.1:0-47899 GCA_004023785.1 Mungos mungo | reverse complement strand
TCCGCCTCCGCCTCCGCCTCCTCTCCTCCTCCTCCTCCTTCTCTCCCTCCTCCTCCTCCTCCTCCCCCCCCCCCCCCCCTCCTCCCCCTTTCCTCCTCCTCCTCTCAGGCTCTTCTCGGATCACTTTTTTTCTCTCCCTAAGTCCTGCCTTGAATTGGCGGCTCCCTCCCCCCAGGATGTGTCTCCCCGGCCTCTCGCCTTAGTCCTGGGGGGGGACTCCAGAGCCTAGCAGGCTGCGCCCACGTAGGGCGTCGGTTCCCCTCCGGCCTGGGAAGGGCAGGAGCTTAACCGTGGGAGCGCAGCGGCCGGCGGTCTGCGAGCATCCCCGGGGCGCATGGCGCCCGGTCGGGCCGACTGCGCCGAGGCCTCGGAAGACGGGAGTTTTTGGTCTCGCTGCTTCCCTACGGTGACCTTCCACTGGTCCCTGTCCCCACTTGCCAGCCCCCGACCTGTCCGTCTCTCCGCTTACTTGGAACCGTATAGACTGCCGCTGGCACTGAAAGTCGCCTCGAGGTGCCCAAAACGGAGCTTTCATGGACAGATTGCTAGCGCCAAGCTACTGGGGTTTCTGTCCACACCGATCCTCTCTGCTTCCCAGGTTTCTCCTGAGCACCACCACAGGGCGGGGGGAGTCGAAGGCAAAAGTTTTAGTTACCCCCCATAAGCAGGTTACACCAGTGGTGTTACAAGTCCAGAACTCGGTTTATTTGAAAGTAACTGCCTACACAGGTCACATACATAGATATGCCTGCGCTCTGTAGGTCTGCCCGCCTCTGCGCGCACGTGCAGATCTCTGTGAACTAACGGGGGTGTGTGTGCATATGTTCTCGGCGGGCACGTGTGTATACGCATGTGTGTATCCGGTATGTTTATACACGTTATACACGCATGTTATACACATACACAGGGACACATGTGCATACAGGTGTATGTAATTTCCGCTAACGAGGCCTGGATCTGAATCTTCTTTGAGCCTCAAGTCCACAGGTTAAAGAACAGGAAGTATCTTCACCTATCCAGATTTCCCAGCTGATCTGCCCTTTGGCATTCTGAGCAAAGAGATTCAGTGACGTGTTTGAGAAGCCACCAAAAGCCAATTTGGTGGGTCATCAGTGAAGGAATCCTTCCCTCGGGGTCTGGGCCCTGACGTTACTCGGAAGCAGTGGGGCCTGTCTTCAAATCCTCCAGTGCCCGACCTTGGGGAAGCCCTCGGGTTGAAGGAGGCCCCTGCCATCATGGCGGAGGTGAAGAGGAGCAAAACAGAACTGGGGGAAGTGGCGTTTTTCCAACCGGCTTTTGGGCCGTTTCCTCTCCCTTGAAAGAGCCCCTGGGAGACGGGTCAGAAGGAGCAGGCGATGGAGGCTCCCAGAAGCCACCACCGGCAGGCGTCCATACGACGCTCGTCAGCCTCCACGCCTGGATGGAGAGGTCTGGCGCTCACTGCCCTGCCACTGCCTAGCTGGCACAGGCGGCTGGTGCCCATCATCTATCGCTTGGCAACAAGTTCCACCTGCGGCTCCGGTTTAACGCGTGTGCGTGTGGGCGCCCGGAGTGTGCGCCCGCTCGGGCCTGGGAGCATCTCCTCACTCACAAGGGCTTACGGAGCGTGCCCTGAACGCCCAGCACTAGCACGATCTCACACGAGGCTAAACCTACTTAGATGCTCCGGAAAACAAGGGTAACGTCTTATTTGGAAACAATTTTCAGGACGCTGGTAGAAAGAAACTAGACCATTCAAAGTCGGCTATCCAAGTTCCCAAAAGCATAAAGCATTCCTGCAATGCTAACTGGAGTGCAGGGTGTTTATAAAATAAATTGCCCCATTGATATGGAAAATAATGTGCCAAGCCTGACTCACACAAAGCATTTTCAGGGGGTCTTAGGCTATTTAGTTTAAAATCTAAATTGAAAAGCCGAGGAAAAATCTTTCAATTGCTAAGTGGATAATATAGTTTATAATTTGTAAACCATTTCCTTTATTTCAGTCTTGCTGACTTTCCATAACACACCGGGTCTCCCTGCACACCCATCGCCTCCTAAATTATCAAAGGAAAAAACGGGTCTGTAGCATTCTTAAACAATCTTCTCGTTCTTTTTGTGCTCACTCACAATGCAACTGATATTTGGAGGTAGTGCATGAAACAAATCACAAGATTTAACAAACTCAATGAGGGAATGAGAAGGTAGTTAAAAACCAACTTTATACCCTAGATATTTAGTGAAAAACTGAACACAAAACGACGTTTCCCTCCTAATATAATTATGTATTATTGGATGAGTTCACTATGAACGGCTGGATGGCCTGGGCGGAAGCAGTTCAGGCTGCAGAGGCCACTTTGGGGAGCGTGGCTACGGCAGCAACCTTGAAACAACAACAAAAAGGCTGCAGTAATAACCGGTAACTGGGATCACAGAGAGCAGGACGCCTGCACCTCGGGCGGCAAGGGGGTCACACCACCGCAGGGGTTTTCTGTGTGTGTGTTTTTAAGTGGGGAGGGGGTGTCACGTGTTCACTGCCCAGCATACTTAACATCCTTAGTACGCTCAGGGTCATCCTGGGCATCGCATGGTCATTTCGATTACAAGATGGCCAGTCGCGCCGCTGTGGTTGGGCTCGGCGTCGCCCACGTCCCCTAAGCCCCTGCCTCTCCAGGGCGCGCGTTCGCGCCCGCGTGGAGGACGCACGAGGGGTTCTTGGGCTCAAAAGGCTCCGGGCCACTTGCGTATCGTTCGGGCTGAAACGGTAACGTGAGCGCCCCGGTGGGGGCTCTGGACTGGGCTTGGGAATCTCTTGTGCGTCCCCAAATGGAGCACACTTTGAGGGGGTGAGGGATGATGGCCGAAGACGGGGCCCCGTCCTTCCCCCAAACCAGGCCTTCCGTTCGCGTTACGTGGACAACGGCATCCGTCGCGTAGTCCGCCGGCCCCGCTCCGCGCACGCGGTGTGCACAGATCTTGGGTCAACGGCTGCTGGGAGGGAAGCGTGGGCTCCGTCATCCCTCTCGCGCTCAACAAACTTTTTCAACTGTTGCGAAGTTACTACCAGACTCCAGATAGATCTCGTGGTCTCCGGGCGCCCTAGCACTTTCTTTTGAGGAGGAAGGAGCCAAATTGAGAAGACACCCCCAGGCTCATTAAAACTCTCAAAAAACAAACAAAGTTCAGGGCTGATACTCAAAGCAGCGAAGGAGCCAAGTCTGAGAAGACGCTGCCACCCCCACTTAGGGGGCTTCGGGGGGCCTGGGCCGGGAAGGCCTTGCGGACAAGCCAGGCCGCGGGGGGCCCTACGCCCACGCGGCGGCGAAGCAAGCAGCCCCAGGAGGGTCTCGCAGGAGAACTCGTGGGGTGCTCCCAAGAGGGGATCTCAGATGCCCCCAACTACCCCCGGCTCCCGAGGGCGCGCCTCTCCTCCCCAGGCCTCGGCCCCAACTTTCCCCTTCCCAGCCAGAGCACACTCGGCCGGCGGGGGTGCGGCGGAGCTGGGTCTCTCCACTGCGCTCCTCTAAACAAGCCTCGGGCCAGGATCCCCCCCCCCGCCCCTCCTCCCGCCCCGAACGATTCTTTCTTCTTCGCTTTAAAACCTAACCTTCCTCGTTCGGAGCGCGCGGGCGGGAGAGGCGAGGAGGGCGAGCTCGGGGTTCGCCGCCGCCGCGCGCGCTCAGGAAGCAGCGTGGCTGTGCCCCCTCCCAGGCCTCCTTCCCCCTCCTTCCTGCCCCTGCTCCCCCTCCTTCCTCCCCTCCTCCCGCCCAGCCGCCCGCGCCCCGAGCTTCTACTCCCTCCCCACGTCACTCGCCAGCGCGCCATGCAAATCACCGCCGCCGCCGGCTCCCATTGGCCGCGGCGCGCTCATTTAATGGCAGCCCGGGCCCGGCGTATGGCTGCTGGGCCCCGCGCGCCGCCGGCCCCGCGTGCGCCTCCGCTCCGAGCGCACGGCCTCGGGCGGGCAGCGGGCAGCCGGCCCCGGGCTCGGCGGCCCCGCTCTCTGGCCCTCTCCGCGCGCCTGCGCTGCCCCCTGCCCCCCTCCCCGGCGGCCCCCCTCCGCGCCCCCCCCCCGGCGCCCCGCTCCCCCCGGGCACCTGGGACCGGCACATGCCCAGCGCACGCGGCGCGCCGCGCTGCTAGAAGTTGTAGCCCCGGAGTTGGAGGCCGCCGAGCACCGAGTGCAGGAGGAAGGAGGCGGCGGCGGCTGGCGAGGAGGCGGCGGAGAGCCCCGAGCCGGGCCCCGCGCTCGGCTCTCGTCCCGAAAAGTGGAGCTGCAGCTTGGCGACGCCTGCACCTGTTTGCGCCGCTCCGCCAAGGAGACCGGGCTGCTGCTGCGGCGGCGGCGGCGGCGGCGGCGAAGACGCGACCCCGGCCAGCGCCCTCTTCGGCAAGTGGTTTGAGCGCGAGGAGAAACTTTGCACCTGCGAACCGGACCTGCGCTGAGTGCGTGTGTTTTTGCCTCCCGTTCCGTGGTCGCTGCTGCCACCTCCCCCCGTTCTCCTCTCCGGTAGGACTTCTCCCCCTCCCCGCGTCCCGCTCCGTTCGATCGAGCCCCTCTCCATCCTCCGCTCCCCGGCCGTCTATGCTCCCGGCCCTCCCCGCGCGGTGCCGGTGAACCCGCGGGCCGCCCCGATGTACAGCATGATGATGGAGACCGACCTGCACTCGCCTGGCGGCGCCCAGGCCCCCACGAACCTGTCGGGCCCGGCCGGGGCGGGCGGCGGCGGCGGGGGCGGCGGCGGCGGCGGCGGGGTCGCCAAGGCCAACCAGGACCGGGTCAAGCGGCCCATGAACGCCTTCATGGTGTGGTCCCGCGGGCAGCGGCGCAAGATGGCCCAGGAGAACCCCAAGATGCACAACTCGGAGATCAGCAAGCGCCTGGGCGCCGAGTGGAAGGTCATGTCCGAGGCCGAGAAGCGGCCGTTCATCGACGAGGCCAAGCGGCTGCGCGCGCTGCACATGAAGGAGCACCCGGATTACAAGTACCGGCCGCGCCGCAAGACCAAGACGCTGCTCAAGAAGGACAAGTACTCGCTGGCCGGCGGGCTGCTGGCGGCGGGCGCGGGCGGCGGCGGCGCGGCGGTGGCCATGGGCGTGGGCGTGGGCGTGGGCGCGGCGGCCGTGGGCCAGCGCCTGGAGAGCCCGGGCGGCGCGGCGGGCGGCGGCTACGCGCACGTCAACGGCTGGGCCAACGGCGCCTACCCCGGCTCGGTGGCGGCGGCGGCGGCGGCCGCGGCCATGATGCAGGAGGCGCAGCTGGCCTACGGGCAGCACCCGGGCGCGGGCGGCGCGCACCCGCACGCCCACCCGGCGCACCCGCACCCGCACCACCCGCACGCGCACCCGCACAACCCGCAGCCCATGCACCGCTACGACATGGGCGCGCTGCAGTACAGCCCCATCTCCAACTCGCAGGGCTACATGAGCGCCTCGCCCTCGGGCTACGGCGGCCTCCCCTACGGCGCCGCGGCCGCCGCCGCCGCCGCCGCGGGCGGCGCGCACCAGAACTCGGCCGTGGCGGCGGCGGCGGCGGCGGCGGCCGCGTCGTCGGGCGCCCTGGGCGCGCTGGGCTCGCTGGTCAAGTCGGAGCCGAGCGGCAGCCCTCCCGCCCCCGCGCACTCGCGGGCGCCGTGCCCCGGGGACCTGCGCGAGATGATCAGCATGTACTTGCCCGCCGGCGAGAGCGGGGACCCGGCGGCGGCCGCCGCGGCCGCGGCGCAGAGCCGGCTGCACTCGCTGCCGCAGCACTACCAGGGCGCGGGCGCGGGCGTCAACGGCACGGTGCCCCTGACGCACATTTAGGGACGCGGGGACAGTGCGGCCCGCGCCCACGACGCGCGAGGAGGAGCGCGCGGCCCGCCCGGGCGGCCTTGCCTTTGTACAGACGTTTCCAGGTTCTTGTAAAGAGGAAAACACTGGCGGCGGACGCGGGCGACCCTCGCCCCCACCGCCCCTTCCCGGGGGCTCCCGGGGACCGCCCGGCGCAGACACAGCCGTGCGGTCCGGGCCGGCCTCGGTGTTTTCTTGAGACTTTTTTGTACAGTATTTATCACTCACGGAGGAGGCAGAAAAAGCGTTTTCTTTGCGCGAGGGGACAAAGAGCAAACCAAGCGAAAGGCGACTCCCAACTTTGCGATCCCGGCCGACGCGCCCACTCTCATCCTGCATCGCTTCCTGGCGCCGTTCGGCCGCCCAGACGCGGTGCCGGGGGCCGTTCTCGTTCGTTGTTGACGTAGTGAGGCAGATCCAGACACTTCGGAGTTTTTTGTAGTTGTTACCGATCTTTCCTTTTTTTGGGTTGGTTTGTTAATTTATACCGAGATCTCCCCAGTGCTTTCGGATGGCAGCGTTATATTCTGGGTTCTGTAAAACTTTCTGTATCTAAGCATTTCCATTTTTTTTTGTTTTGTTCTGTATTATTTCTTGTAAATGCATTGTGGAAATCTTTATTTTAGGCGTTGCGGTGTGGGGAGGGGTTTCAGATTATGTACATAGTTTCCTAAAAAGCCTTTCTTCTAAAAACGGAAAAAGACCTCTCCTTAAAAAAAAAAAAAATGCATCGAGTTTTGAGTCAATAAATTTAAGAGAGAAAAAAAAGCGCCCAGTTTTCCCCTGTATTGGAACGTGCTAATTTTATATGCATGTTTTGTGAGCTTCAGATGCAATTAGTAAATCGAAGGAAAAAGAGGCCTTATCAGCATAAACTAAAAGTGAGGGACTCCCCAGGGGGGAGCGTGCGATCTTCACAGAGCTCCCTTCTGCGGGAGGGAATAAACTTAAAATCGATAGATTATTTTGTAGCGTTTACCGTGTTAAATCTGGATCAAGAAATAATTGAGCAGGCATGTTTAAAAAGCACCCCTCGTTTCCTAGCCTGGCCTTGTGGTGTGTTGTTCCTAACTGCGGGCTGCAGGGCTGGCTATGGGTCCCCTGCCCGCCCGGGGGGGGGGGGTCTCTGCCGCAGATCCGCAGCGGGAAGAAGGAGAGAGGACCCCAGTGGCGGGACCGGGCCCTGGGTGGATAACAAAGACCACCGAGGGGTCACGGGGACCTCCAACTGCCCTGCAAGTAACAAGATTGCAAACGGAATTTATCTGAATTTGGCTCGAGGGCACACTCTTGGGACAAAATGTAGTGCAGCTGAGCCCCCCGGGTCCCTCCTCGGCCCCTCCTCCTGCTTAGTTCTCCTTGGGAAAGGGCAAAATGATCATGAATTCTCTCTCTTTCTCGCCCCCCCCCACTCCATACGCTCACTCGACCCCCCCCAACCACAGAGTGAACTGGGATATACAAAATGTGGTGTTTATTATTCCTAAAGAGATCGGAGGGTGTTTGATGCTTTAAATTTTTTAATTCTATTTTTTCTAGGTGTTTCTGGGTACACTGCGGTTTTTTTTCTGGAATTTAAAGTTTTCTGTAAAACTTTGTCTTCGAGTAACCTGACAGCATTAAATATTGCATTTAAAAGTTATACTGTAGCAAATACGTTGCCGAATTAGTCACAACATAAAGATGAAGTTACGTTTGGGGGGAGAAAAAAGCCTTCAGGCCACATCAAAACGTGTTGATTTCATCAGCCTTCGGCTTTCTCCTTCGTTTCTTTTCGTGTCCTGGACCGGGCTGCGCCTTCTCTCCAGGGGCCTGAGCACCTCGCTCAGCGCGCATTGGAGAAGAGCTTTAAGTAAAATACTCAACTGGCGATTGACCTGTGTATTTTTTTGGAGTTATTTTGATAATTTGGCTTTAACCGTGCATTTTTTAAACTGACTGCAAACATTTCAGGAATGATGTCCACTGCTTCTTTCTAACCAGATAATAAAGTCGCCTCTTTTTTCTCCCCCCCCCCATTTTTTTTAAGCAATCTGACCCTTTGTGAAAAGGTGGCTCCTGGAGGTGGATATGTATGGATTGCTGGGTGGAGCCGCTTCAGGAGACAGTCTGGGAATAAACGAGTAAACGCCACACACAGGCTCCTCTGGGAGATGCTCCGGGAAATTGGGTGACGCTCTGTGAAGTCCCCACACCCAGCGGAAGCAGCGGCCACACGGGCCCCGAGTGTGCGGTCGCGGACTCTCTCCGCTCCTCTGCGGACTCCTAGTCCCAGCACCCCCTGTACTTACTGAAGTGGCGGACGGATGTGTGGCCACGGCCACACATGTGTCTCCCCCGGGCTTGTATCTGTGCGCAGCCACCGGCATCCAGGCCCTGGCTCCCCGCCCGGATTAGGGACGGGGGTCACGCTGGAGTGTGGCAGACTACAGAAGTTGAGCACCACGCAGGAGTCCGGGCAGCCGCCCCTTGGGCTCCAGGAAGGCCGACTCAGAGTTTGGCACTTTCCCGCCTGTGCTTCTTACACAGATGAAATTCAGTGCCAGGTACTGGCAGCCACTTTTGTCAAAAACCCAGGAAGGTCTTAAATTAGGAATTCCTGAAATCCAGCAAAATTTGTGTTGATCAGAACGTCATGGAGAAAAGCAAATATAAATTCGTGAACAACTCCGTTAAAAATAAACCGGGATGGGGAGCGGACGGTGGGTGGGTGGGGTGCACCTCGGGCTCGAGACCCTGGCACTCCAAGAGCGTTTGTGCCGTTCACCCTCGTGGGGAAAATATCCCACCAGGCCCTGGAGCCGCCTCGCTCCACTGAATTCGGTTACTCCTCAACACATTCAGGAAATGGGACCATACGTATCTGATGGTTCTGATACGCTGGCTTCACTCACGTCCCAAGTCACAGGGCGCTCGCTCCCCCCACCGCTTGGTGCGGTCCGTGTCGGGGACCCGAGCGGGGAACGCGGCCCCCTCGCTGGGGGCCTGGCGCAAAGTTGGGGGAACTCGGTGCCGGGACTCCTCGGAGAGCCCCCGGCGAGGCGGGCACGGTTCGCCGAAGGGGGCTTTTCTCCGGTGTCTCACCCCGGGTTTAAACGCAGCGGCCCTTTGGGTGGCTATCCCTAGGACTTTGCCCCCGGCCCCCCAGGCCCGGCTCAGAAACCCACCGCGAGCGAGATGCAATGACTCGATTTGAAAGCCAGCGGCGGCCGGCGCGCCCGCTCTGCAGGTGTGCGTCGGGGAGCGTGACTGACGGGTCTATTAAAGTCGTGCGTGTGGGAGAAGGATCACACGCACACTCACGCATTGCATTTTCCCGACAAAGACTGGGCCACGCAGAGCTCTGTCTCCGGAAAATTCCGGTTGACTCGAGAGAGCATCCGGGGCCCCGGAAGGCACGCTCCGGGGCGGCCGGGCTGCGGCCCCCTCCCCGCGGCCCCCTCCCGACCCCCTCCCCGCCTCCGCAGCCTGGCCCGCGGGGCCGAGGCCCCAGAAACGGCGGCGGCAGAATGTAATAATAGGTTTGGTTCCTTGGAAACTTCAAGTGAAAAGCAGACTTGGCCTTGGCGCAGCCGCTTTTCCAGCACGGCTGTTCGGCGGGATTGAAAGGCCGGGAGGGAGGGGAGGGGGGCGCAGGCCCCCGGGGCGAGCGGCCGAGGGAGGTGGGTCCGGTTCCCGCCCCCGGGCCTGCAGGGCCGGGCCGGGACGCAGGGACCCCTCACCCCCGCCCCCAGCCCCCCCCCCAGGCCGACGGCGAGGCCCGGCGGGCGGGGGTGGGGGGCGCGGAGCCCGCGCGCCCGCCCCCCTCCGCCCCCCGCCCGGCCCTTCCTCTCCAGCTGCGCGCCGCCGGGACCCCGCTCCGCCCGCCCCCGGCAGCCGGCGGCGTGGGGCGGCGGGGCGCTGGGTGGCGCGGCCCGGGGGCCCTCCCGGCGGGGGCGGCCCTTCCCGGCCCCGCCGCCGCGGCCCTGGCGGCTTCCCGGCCTTCGCGCCCCGCTCGCGCCCGCCCCCCGCCGCCGCGCGCACCCCTTCGCGTCCCGCCCGCCGCTCGCCGCCCCGGTCCTTTACCTCCGTCCCCTCCCGCCTCCGACGCAGCCCCTTCCTCTCTCCGCGCGCCCGGCCTCCCTTTGTCCTCGCCGCGTCCGTCTCCGCCCCGCGCCCGGCTGCCGCCGCCGAGTCGGGTCGGGGTCGGCCGGTGCCCGGCCGTGGCCCGTCGCCCCCCCCGGACCCCCCCCCGCTCGTTCGGCCGCGTCCCCACCGGCCCGCGCGGGAAGCGCGGGGACCCCGGCACCGACTCGGAGCCCCGCGGCCGGGCCGCCCCGACCCTCCCGGTGCAGCCGGGGCTCCGGGGCCGGCGGTGTCCGCCGCGGGGGATTAAGGTGACCGGTGCGAGGGCAGCGGCACAGGGTTTTGTGTTTAAAGAGAGCGGGATTAGTGGAGAGAAAGTCCTGACCCGGGGTCAGCTGCAAGTCAAACCCTTTTACAATCAGCGAGCGGAACAAGCACGTCTCCGGGCCAGGCCGCAACACGTGGGGGGAAGGCGGCGGGGTGGGGGGAGTGGGGGGTCCGCACCCCCGGACTGTTGGGTGGAGGGCGGGGGCAGGTGGGGGGCCGCACCCCTTGATTGCGGGGTGGAGGCGGGGAGATGGGGGCCGCATCCCCGGACTGCGGGGTGGAGGGCAGGGAGGGCGGGAGGGTCCTGCAGTCTGAGGCTGCCTGGGGGGTGGGGGGGGAGGCCGAGATGAGGGACCCGCACTCCTGGCCGGAGCCCACACTCGAGGGGGCGAGCGCGGAGGGGGCGCGGGGGACGCGAGTCCCCGCGGTGCGGGTTTGGAGCTTTGCAGCTGCGGGTCAGAATTCCTTCCTAGCGGGAATGCCTGCGTCTCCTGTTTCCTGGGCCAGTCTTCCGCCGCTCCTCCCGACGGGAGCCTGGGGGGGTGGGGGGCCTGATGGGCTCCCTGCTCCGGGGCTCCCCGCTCTAGGGGCTCTGTCTTATTAAAACCGCTCTTTTCCCCAAGAAACGCAAACTGAAGACCAGATCCTGGGGCGCGGTGCTTTTCCGGGCCTCCCGAGGCCCTCCAGGAATCCTGGCCTCACTTAGGCCCTTGCAAACCCGGAGCTGCGTGTAGCGGTGGGGGGGCGGGGCGGGGGGGGGGAGTGGGGAATACGTTACGACCCTCATTGTCCATCTGGGCGGAGGAGTGAGGCACTCATCTGAGTGATAAACCAGGCGCGCGGCACGGGGAGTGAAACCCCCGGGCGGCGGTGGGGGTGGGGCGCTGGCCTCAAAAGTAATAAAAACTAAGGAGAAGGATGAGAGAGGTCAGGAGAGAAGAAAAGAAAGTAGACAAATGTGTCTAACTTAGCAGGCAGGTTCAGAATTTATGCCTCAATAACACCAAGAGTTTTAACAAATAAGAAACGCAAGAGAAAATGCAGCAAACAAGTGATCCATCCCAGATAGAAAACGTCATCTCTCTCGGTAATAATAATAATAATAATAATAATAATAATAATAATTGAACAAACAAACAGGACTGGGACATTTTCCTCTAAGTTGGCCTTTCATCTTTAAATGTGGAAACGTCAACACCCAATGGAGAGAGAGAAAGCAGTTTTCCAAACCCCGCAAAACAAGGGACTCCCCGTGAGCTGCGCCGCCCTTCCCCGGCGAATGCTGGTGCCCTGGCAGCCTTCGGGCTCCGGGTTCAAAGGCAGAGAGCAGAGAGCTGGCTACTCAGGAACTTGCTAAATGTAACCGATGGGGAAAATTTGTGGCAGAAACTCTGGACTTTGAGAGTAATTCTGAATGCCCCGCAGGCAGCTCCGAGGATTTAATTGCCGGCAGCCACTTCAGAACAGCCGTGTGGGCACATTAAAGATGCTTGTGAAGAACAGCAGGTCATCACATGCAAAGTCTCGAAATAGTCAGCCAGTCACATCAGTGGAAAAAATCAGCTTTTGTTAGATTTTGCAGCCTCAGGAATTAGGCACTCACTGCAGAGCTGCGGTTTTGAGAAATTGCAATGTCAGGCATGTTCCCAACGGGGAAATATTGTGAGTGTGGAGGAATGTAAGATTGGGCTTGACAATGGGGAAACTGACAAGAGTCCTCACCCAGACACTGCTTCTCTCTGAGCACCCCGAAATGCTAACTAGGGCTGGTACGGAGAGGCAGCCGGGGCGCTCTCCGCTCGGCCTGCGCACTTGAGAGCCGCAGACAGGAGTCTTACCGCCTGGAGGGCGGACCCGGGATCTCGCAGGATGAGCCCCAGAGCCTGTAGGGCAGAGTACCGTGCAGGTGTGCAAACCCACCACAGGACACCAACGGGAAGAAATTCAAAACCGAGGCCGACTTATCTTTTTCTTTCTAAGCAGCAGGAGGAGACCCAGGTGAGCGTCTTCTGACCTGGGAAAGGATCTAAACCCTCATGCTTCTAAGTGATCCAAACTATCAGGGGAAATTTCAGGACATAGAAAAAAGCCCAAATTTCAGCAGTAAATTTACCGTGAATCTCCACGTAGAGGGATAAGCAGACGCATCGCTCTTTGTGTTAAAAATTGAACTGAAGACTGAAGTTTATTCTTGTAAAAATTGGCTATTTGCATTTTCACCCTACAGAGAAATGACAGATGTGTGCTCAAAGAAAAGGAAGAATTGAGGTGAAAAGTTAGTCAATATGGTATTTATTGTATTTCTAATCTCTGTTGAACCGTAGCGCGGCGACATGGGAAAGAATCCACGATTTGGAGTAAGACAGAACTGTAGCAGAATCCTGGCTGGGCACATACCAGCTCACTGCCCTTGGTCAAATGCCCTTTTTCTGAGTCCATTTTCTCATATGCAGAAAGAAATAATAGAACCCACTTCCTAAGGATCTGGCCAGGATTAATGATGCAAGGAGCATGCTGTGTCTTGCAGAGGGTAGACCCTTAGTAAGTGCTCACTTGACACATCAGCCCGTGCCAGCCCGGGCAGAGGTGCAGGGGGGCGTCGATGCCCGATTTGGCCTGAGCGGGAGCAGTGCTAATGATCTGCACCAACACACCCGTAGAGTCATATTAACGACAGTCCGTCTTCACGGTTACATGACAGCCGGCACAATCGTTCATTCGGCTGTTGGACAAGTAATGACCGTGGGCACATTGCATGGGAGGTTATCATAGGAGCAACATGTGTGTGCGTGGCCGAGTACCAGGGCGCGCGACCCCAGTGGGGGCGACTTGTCACGGGAGCGAGTACTGAGGGCTGAGGGACAGAGCTATCTGCTACATGCAGCCTGGTCATTCGAGCCCCATTTGGGGGAATCAGGGAAGGCTTCTCAGAGGAAGTGAAAAGTGGATGCCGGACATCCTGGTGCTGCTCCACCGTTCTGTGTCGCCGGTCTTGCTCCGAGGCGTGCACGCTGCACGTCTGTGTGCACCAGGGAGGACTGCGCCACAAATCTGAGTGAGAGCCGCTTTGTCTGTCGGCGAGAGGCGGCGGCAGGTTGGCTCTGAGCTGTCAGAGATGCAGGCTCAGAGGCCCGCTCGGCGCAGCCTCCTGTCCTCAGGGCGCGCAGGACACTGGAGGCTCCTTCGCGTCCAGGACGGAAGAGCCGGTGGGCAGGCCGAGGCCGGGGCCCCGTCAGAGGTGCGCTCTCAGGTCCTGCGTGACACCGGGTACAGGTGCCAGGGGGCAGGCCCCCAAATTTGTATGACAAATATTAGCTGCTAAACCTGTGTCCACATCTTTTAAATTCGAGGACCGATGTATTACTTACAAAGCGCTCTCACGTAATTGTTCAGTTAGATGACTTTTGAAAAAGATTGAATTAGTGAGGGAAGAAGAAAATTTAAGCTGGATGGTTGGAATCTCATAACTAGGAAGGACTGACTGATTTACTGCTTTTATTTTCCATTTTCCCACAAACTGTTCTGGCCGCCTGTGAAGGTCTTGCCTCTCCCGGCCCAGGGCGAGGCCGCAACAGGAGGAGCAGGTGCCCCGCGCTGGCCTCTGCTTTACGGAAGGGACGACAAAAGGAACAAATAGTCCTCCACGTGCCTTCCCGATTTCTGAGTTCACCGGGCTGATCCGTATTCACACAGACCGGGTCTGCGCAGCCCCGACGAGCGCCACGGGGGCCGAAGCACGCATGTCCGTTGGCCGAGGGTAGTTTTAATGGCCCGTGAGATGTAAGGGGGGGTGGTTAGTAGTGCCCATAAGATGGGATAAATCAGCTGAGTTGGCTAGAGCATGCTGATAACGAAGTGCAGTATCATTAGTTTCTCCATTCTGCCATCTCCTCTGTGATGTCACCGTTACGCCGGTCGCGGTGCAGACAGCGGTCCGGATACACGTGCAGGCGTGAGATTTAGGCGTGGCCATGGAAGAGATCATGACCCGTGTGAGCAGCATGTGAGAAAGTACATTTCAAATACAATACAAGGAGAGAAGACGTCCTGTAAAAAAAAGAATCAAAACTATGTTAATAATATAAGAATTCCAGTCCGGTTTTTAGTCAGGGCACCAGGCATCATTGAGGAAATCTAAAAACCTATGCATTTTAACTATAGCTTTTTGGAGAAAATGACATTGCTTTTGTTGACTAAATCCTTCATAATTTTAACGGATGAGGGTGTCAGGCCAGATAATCAGGCCCCTGAGAGGTGTGGGGAGGGCGGAGTTTCTGAAACCAGCTCGTCTTGAGTGTTCTCGCCCGTGATTAATGCCACTGCTGCGTCATCACTGCCGTCACCTGCATGTCCCTCGTCTGTTCCCCACGACACCCAGACCTGGGGACGCTCTGTCACCACGTGGCTTGTCCAGAGGAAAGAAGATCCTGCGCTCGGAAGGGAGGAATGTGCGGGAACGGAATTGTTTAGATCAGAGCCAATGAAACGAACTAGAGAAGAATACGAATCGAGCGAAGTAAAAGTCTGGGGCGGCTCTGAACGCAGGCTCGCCCCCGGCCGGCACCATCAGACTGAACCTCTGCGGGGAGAGTCGGGAGAGGCCGGGGCTGGCGGCATTTACAGCCAGAAGGGGCACCAAGCTCCTGGCCACACTGCAGCAGGTCCGTAGCTGTGGGCGAGCACGTCAGGCGTCATGACCTGTAATTCTCTCCGAGATGCACCGATTTGAATTTGCTTATGGTAATCGGAGTAAGATACTAATGTGAAAAACTTTCCTGATCATTGAAAAAAATTGTTTTGGTCTTTCAAAGTGAGAAACACTACTGGAAATGTATCCTCAATTTTAGAATGTGAACTATGAAATTTGGATAACAAACTAAATTATGCACTTACTAAGGGGAATTATATAAAAGCCTTGAAATCATTAAACTCTATTTTATTCCCCAAAACAAATATATCACCTCTAGGGACGAGTTGCAGAATGCTAAAATCATATTTAAAGTCACAGCTCAAATTTAATTATGCATGTGCATTAAAATAGATCATTTAAAATCAATCTACAAGCAACAAGTTCAATATTAATTTGAACAAATTAAGTTTTAACTGTATTTGAAACAGTTATGATTATAAGAAGTCAGGTTTGAAAAAAAACAACATTTATAATAACATTTTACGGTGAAGGCGTCGCATGAGGGGTATTTTTAAACTTAATGTCCAAAAAGGGGCCAGAGCATGGTGCTTCCCCCCGAGACCCCACCGAAGGGGAGAGGCTGCCAGCTCCGAGCAGGTGGAAGCTTTGCCAGCCGGAGCAGCTCCCGGGAACAGGTGCGCCCCTGGCAGAGACCCCATGGGAAGCCTTGTGCCCGACATCACCAAGCGTCCTGGAGAACAGACCCCGTGTCTGGCTTCATCTCCGCCCCTGCCGCCTGCCCCCCACCCCCCGTGTCCGGCTTCGTCTCCTTCCCCCCCACCCGGTATCTGGGCCCCTTGCACAGGTAAAGCCACTGTTCTGTGAATTGAATCCTGGCATCAGGGCACATGTAGGGGCTACAGGCTGCTGGCAGGGAACCGGAGAGCAAGGCTGGCCTCCGCCGGGGAGGGTGCAGGGTCGCATGTGTGATGGTGTGCAGGAGAGAAGGCCCCTCCGGGGCTCAGCACAGGGCCCGGCACGTCCTGGAACACGGGCCGCAGCGGTGCTTTGTGGCCATCGTCTTTGTGGATCTTGGGGAAATACAGAAAGCGACATCGAGCCTGGAGAGCAGGACCCCCCCAAGGCCCACTCTGTGACTCGGCAGGGACGTGTGCAAGGCGTGTTTGGTGGTCCAGCGAAGCGGCAGAATGTCGTGTTGTGCGGTGTCGTCCTTTGTGACGCCACGAGGTTTCTGGTGGTTAAGGTGAAGGGGTTGTCCCAGGACCACGAGGGTCAGGGCACACCAGGGTGCAGAGCCGGTCCCGGCACCTGGCGGGAAGGAAGCCGGGCAGGGAAGGGGCAGCCACCGGGGCCGGAACGCAGGACTGGGGGCCTCCGGTTAGGAGTCGCACCGTGGGGACTTTACCTCTTCCTGCTTTAATCGTAAAACTAGCAAGAAACCTAGGAAAGAGCTTATGGAGACAGCCCCACAGCGGCGACCTGACGTGGAAGCGGGTTGGCTGCCGGTCAGCTCCGGCCAGAACCGTCTCCAGGTGCTCCCCGTCTCCCAGTGTGAATTTGACCTGCAACTTGCCGTGTGTCTGAAATGTACAAACCTGGAAAGGTGTTTCTTATCATTAGAGGGTGGGTGTCAGGCCCGTGCAGAGGGAGGTGCCGGGCACCCGTGCGGGTGACGGATGGGCCACAGGACCCGTCCCCACTCAGTCCCTGCTCCTGTGCCCTCCCACGCTGTGAACTGGGGCTCCCCGGGCCCCCACAGAACTCGGCGGGACTGCTCAGAACGTTTAAACTCCCGGGGACACAATACTGGTCACTTGGTCAGATGCCCCGTGCGCTCTGCTCAACGCTGCCCACGGCTGAGCGTCCGAACGCTCCCTTACAGCCGGATCCCTCGGCTGGCACCTCATCTTCGCGAAACCGGGTTTTCGGCAGTTGCTGTGCCAAAAGTAATTTGCGTAGAAGCTCGGAGTGGACCCAGAAATGAGGGTTAGGGTCCAATCTGACCCCACAATTGCGGAGTCGTGCAGTGCGCAGCCTGTGGCCCGGCCATTGGCCAGTCGTGGTGGCTGATCGGGGAACGAAGTGAAAGTGAGTATTTTCTCATTCAATTTATGTAATTAAAAAACATTGTCACTAAGTTATTAGGACATAAATGTTTATTAAGTTGTTTAGACTTTACTTAACAAGCAGAACTGTTAGACACGTCTTTTGGCCCGGGACGCTCTAAATAATTACTGGACTACGAAGAGGGTGCTAAAAATGTATACAGTTCACCTCGATATTGAATTTGTAGCTTATAGATTGATTTAAAATTATTTTTGCTCTTATTAGTACAATGGCATCGTTTAATTTAAGCTGCAACTTTAAATGCAATCTTATTTTTCTGCCAATACTTTCTACGGATGGTGTATTCATTTTGGATAATAGAGTAATGGTCTAGCTATTTTAAGAATTTTTTATAAATTCCCCCAGTAAGCGATAATATCACTTGTTATCCAGATTTCCCTATTTTTCAGCTGAGAATGCATTTCCAGTGGTGCCCTCAGTTTGAGAAAGTGCAGTAAATGATTTCTTTATGTTTAAATGAGAAGACATTTTTTACATTAGTATCTTACTCGGATTACCATAAGCACATTCACACCCGTGCATCTGGGAGAGAATTCAGGTCGCAATGGACCTGCGGCAATGTGCTCAGGAGCGTGGTGCCCCTACTGGTTGTAAATGCCGCCAGCCCCGGCCTCTCCCGACTTTCTTTTTTTTTTTTTTCTTAAAATTTTTGATGTTTTTATTTATTTTAGAGAGACAGAGTGGGAACAGGGGAGGGGCAGAGAGAGAGACAGAATCTGAAACAGCTCCAGGCTCTGAGCTGTCAGCACAGAGTCCGACGCGGGGCTCAAACTCACGAACCTCGAGATCATGACCTGAGCCGAAGTCGGATGCTCAACCGACTGAGCCCCCCAGGCGCCCCCTCTAGGAACTTTCCCCACAGAGGCCTGGTCTGATGGTGCCGGCCAGGGGCAAGCCTGCGTTCAGAGCTGCCCCAGACTTTTACTTTGCTCAATTTTTATTCTTTTCTAGAAAGTTCAAACCAAAACACGTGATTCACCATTCTTGTGTTTGCAAGTAATTATTTTTATCGTGTGTTCTTATCAAACACATGCAAACAGGAGAAAATGCGCCCTCGGAAGGGGAAACGCTCCGTTATGGACATTAAACGACTTTCTTCAAAAGCTCTTTAGTATTTTAAAAGTTATTTTACTTCCTATTTTTGTTCTGTTTTGTCTCACTGGGGATGCCGGGAGAGGGGTCCTCGGGGGCAGGAGGGCGGCGGATTAGGCCAGCAGTTTGTAGGACCCAAGTCTGAGCAAACGCCGGAGGGCTTTAGGCTCCGCTGCCTGACCTCAGCGGGTCGGGGGCTACCGGGCGGTGGAGAGGCCCGCTCACTATCAACACGCCTAGATTGGCCCCTGGGAGCCGGGCTCTGTCGGGAACATAGGATTGTGTTTGAACTAGATGTGGCTGAAATCCTTTGGCCCATGTGGTCACTGCAGTGACTGAGGCACGGGAACTAGCAGAGGACATAGTTCAGGCCCCAAAATACATGGGATGCTAAGAAAATGATCAGGAAGGAGGAGTTCCCCAGAGCTCAGGTGGGTGCAAAGCAGAGGGAGCTGGACGGGTCACCCTGGAGCCTCGGAAACCTGAGAGAGGCAAGGAGGCCGCTGCGAACCTCGGAGGCCATGGCGGCCAGAGGCCACGGAGGCTGCCCTGCACCACGGAGGCCGGGAGCCGCACCACACTCTCTGCCTGGGCCTGTACGGGGTTCTCTGAAGCAAGAAGACTTCTGACCGCCTGCGTACACTCGGCACCCCCGTAGTCTTCGCTGTGGCTGGAGTCACAAAGCCCCAGAGACTGAGGGGCGGAGAGATCCGCGGCCTCACAGTCTGGAGGCGGGGAGTCTGGGGCGGAGGTGCCTGCAGGCCGGTCCCCTACCTGGCGTCCAGGCACCCACTGACCGCCATGGGCATGGCTTTGCTTGTGGACACCTGACCCGTCTCTGCCTCGGCCTTCACACGGCCTCCTCCGTGTGTCCAAGTGTCCCCTCGGCGCACGGGCAGCAGTCCCCTGGGCCAGAGCCTGCCCAGACGCCCCCACTTCACTTGATCAGCGGCGAAGACCCCGTCTCCAAATAAGGCCCCATCAGAGAGTCAGGACGCCGGCATCTTCTTGGGAAGCACCATTCAAGCCACGACATTCACTCTTGTGATTATGACGCTGATAAATATCCCGGCCTCGTAAGCACCGCCCACTCTGAGGGCTCTGGCTCTACTAGAAACTTGAACCGTGAGGGCTTTAGCCATCTTTCGAATATTCTGTGTGCAATTATCCCCTAAATCTATTTATAAACAGGACCTTTTTAACACAACTGGCAGGACCCCTGAAACCGGCTCGAGGGCTCCTTGAATTAGTCGTCTGGGGGACAGCACCGCGGAGGCAGGCGCTGCGGGACGCGGGAGGGGCACACTGCAGCCACGCGGAGGGCAGCTCGTGGGGGGACGCGGACTCAGTCAGTCCCCCCCAAGCGTGTCGCTTCCATCACAGGAGAACGAAGACAGAACAAGTCCTGGGCTTCAGACTTGCCCTTGTTTTTCTTATTTATTTTTTTAAGGTTTTAAATTTTATTTCTTTTTGAGAGAGTGGGAGAGGGGCACAGAGAGGCCATCCCAAGCAGGCTCCAAGCTCAGTACAGAGCCAGACTTGGGGCTCAAACCCACCAAGCATGAGATCATGACCTGAGCCGAAATTAAGAGTCAGATGCTTAACCAACTGAGCCATCCAGGCACCCCTTTCTTATTTAGTTTTAATTGAATAAAAATTTATCTCATTGTTAATCTCTGTAAACCACACTTGTCTCTTTGGGAAGAATGCACTGTATAAAGAGATTAATCACTGTTACAATTCACACATATAATCTCATTTAATCCTCACTGCACATCGAGATCATAATTATTTCCCCCTTTTTATAGATGAAGGGCAAATAGAAGGGCAGATGGGTTTTTTTGTGGTTTAAAAAATTTTTTTTTAATGTTTATTTATTTTTGTGAGACAGAGAGACAGAGCGTGAGCAGGGGAAGGGCAGAGAGAGGAGGAGACACAGAATCCGAAGCAGGCTCCAGGCTCTGAGCTGTCAGCACAGAGCCTGATGCGAGCCTCGAACTCACCAACCGCAAGATCATGACCCGAGCCAAAGTTGGCAGCTTAACCGACTGAGCCACCCAGGCGCCCCTACAAGGGCAGATATTTAATGGACAGGAAGTTCAAGATTAAAATCTAGAACTGACAGAGTCTAATATTTATAGTTAATGTGGTACATATGAATATCTTTAACAGACTATGTTTTTAGAGAGGTTTTAGGTTCCCAGCATTATTAAGTGGAAAGTTCCTGTCCCCATACACGCACAGCCTCCTCCATTACCAACGTCCCCCACCAGAGTGGGACGTTTGTCACAGCCAGCGAACCTGCCCTGACTCGTCCTCATCAGCACTGAGAGTCCGGAGTGCCTTCTGCGGGTTTGGACAAATGTGTAATCCTGTGTCCCCCATTAGAGCATCTTGCAGAGCACTTCCCCTGCCCTGGGACTCTCCTGTGCCCACCCCCACCCCCACGCATCCGCCCTTGCAGGGTTATTCTTAATTCGTTTATTATAGACAGTATCCATTGGATTTTACTCATTACAAACTATAAAGCTTCGACGTTCTTTTACATTCTTCCCCACTCCCCTCTCGCCTGAAGTAGATGTGCAACATCAATGCTCAGTGCACACCCTAGTCTGAAAATGGAGGTACTATTCATGCCTGAGCCCCGTGGTAAACAAGGATTAGATTTCCTTTCTTGTGAAATGTTGTTTTTCCTGGAGTTGGTAATGGTTTGTGAAAGTTGTTCATTTGCTTAGTTTTCTCTGGTCTCTATTTGTTCGAAAGTTTGCTTGTTTGTTCGTTTGTTTGTTTGTTTGTTTGTTTGTTGGGGGGTGGAGGGGCAAAGAGAGGGGATCCCCACAGGTTCCACGCTGTCAGCTCAGAGCCCACCACAGGGCTCAATCTCACGAATGTGAGGTTATGACGTGAGTCGTAATCAGGAGTCAGTTGCTTAACCTACTGAGCCCCCAGATGTCTTGCTTTTCTCTGTTCTTATCACAAATTCTTTCCGTGCTCGACATCAGTATCATAAACCTCTTTGATACTGTCTTCTGTAAGACCAGACACACCAAGAGTTCATGAGTTCGCTTTCTGCCTGCAGCCATTCCTGCCAGAGCCCTCGGCTGTCCCACATTGGACGGGCTGCTGCAGGGGTTGCCACGGGCTGTCAGCGTGGTCTTCAGTCTGCCTCTCTCCCATGTGGAGCTCCCGTTTTCTGGATCCCGTGTTTTCCCTCTTGCTTGAGCTACTCCCTTGTTTTGCTAAGTTATATCTTCCAGCAGGCTGTGCAACACTAGAGGGTAGTTTAGCTAGGTATAGGATTCTAGGTGAAAAATAATTTTCCCTTGAAATTTTGTCTTCTAACTTATTATGATGCTTTTGAGTAGTCTATACAACTGTTTTAGATTAAGCGAGGGACACCTGATAAGCAATAAACTATACATTTGTAAAGTGTACAGTTTGATTCCTTTTAACAAACATATATTCTTGTGAAACCATCAACACAATCAAGATAATGAACATATCCCTTCTCCCCAAAACTTCCTCACCCTCTTTGCAAACCCTCCCTCTTTTCCTGCAGGTAACTACGAATCTGCTTTTTATCATTGTAGATTTGTTTGCATTCTCTAGAATTTTATATAAATGGATTGTATGGTCTGTAATCTGCATCAGCCTCTTTCACCGAGCATACTTCTTTGGAATTCATCCATGTTACAGCATTATCAGGAGGCTGTTCATTCCTCTTATTGCTGAGTAGCGCTCCAGCGCCTGGACGTGCTGCAGTTTGTTTATACGGCTCTAGATGGACATTCGCGTCTAGTTTTGGGCCGTCGTGACCTGGTGTACACGGTTTGGTGCGGACGGGTACTTTCGCTTCGCTTGGGTAAATACACGAGTGGGGAGTGGTTGTGTAAGTGTTTCAGAAACTACAGAACCGTTTTCAGGGCGTGAGTGCCGTGCTCCACCCCCACCAGCGGCACAGGGGAGTCCCGGTTACCCCACAGCCACACCGACACTCGTTTGTGTTCAGCTGCACGACTGGTCGCATCCTGTTACAGTTTACTTTGCGTTCCCTCACGATGAATCTTTTCAGGGTTTATTCGCTCCACGTAATGTGTTCTAGACAAGTGTCTGTGGGACATGTTGCTCCTTTTTAGAATTTTCTTGAATTATTGAGTTTTGACAGTTCTTAATATATACTGGATATACGTCAGGGACCAGTTTTGCAAATATTTTCTCAGTCTTTAGCTCGCCTTTTCATTTTCTTAACAACGTCTTTTGAAAAATAAAGGCTCTAAGTTCTCATGAAGTCTGACTTATTGGTTTCTTTTTTTTTTTTTAACTGTTCATGCCTTTGCGTTGTATTTAAGGAATCTTCGCCAAAGTCAAGATCACTAAACCTGTCTCCTATGATTTCTTCTGGAATTGTGATGTCTGATAGCCACCACCTACTATGGCTACTTATATTTAACATTAAGTCAAGTAAACTTAAAATTTTTTAAATTTGTTCCTCAGTCACACTAGCCACATTTCAAGCACTTCATAGTCACCTGTGGCTAATGGCTATTATCTTGCACAATACAGGAAGAATATTTTTGTCATCATAGAAAGTTCTGGTGAACCACGCTTTTAACATCCTGTAGGTTTACCTCCCACATCCAGGTCTATGATGCATTTTGAATTAACTTTTGTATGTCGCATGAGGTTAAGGTTAATATTTTTGCATATGGCTCCTCAATTGTTCTACTATTGCTTTTGGAAAGATTATTTTTTCCCTATTAAATCGCTTTGGCACCTTTGTCGAAAATCAAGTAGCCATATGTGTGCGGGTCGACTTTTGGACTCCTTATCCTGACACATTGATCTATTGCTCTGCGCCTGATCGCGATTACTACATTCTTATAATAAGTCTTGATAACAAATAGTGTAAATCCTTCTACTTTTTAAAATCTTTTAAAAAATAGTTTTGGCTCTTATATGCTTTATTATTTCTATGTAAGAGTTAGATGAAGTTTGTCCATTTCTACCAAAAGCTTTCTGCAGTTTTAAGTGGGATTCTATGGAATCTAGGGATGCGTTTTGGGGGAATTGCTATCTTAACAGTATTGAGTCTTCCAGTTTGTCAATATGTTGTTTTTATCCATGCATTTAAATATTCTTTACTGTCTCTTAGCAGTGTTTGTGGTTTCTGCATACAGATCTTACACTCCAAATTATTTCATAATTGATATTGTAAGCTGAACAGATTTTCTGAATTTCAGTTTCTGGTTGTTCCTTGCTAACATGGAGGAGTACAAGTGGTTTTTAAATGTTGATCTTGAAGTTTGTAACTTTGATAAGTTTCTTACAAGTTCTAGTAGCTTTTTTTTTTTTTTTGCAGCTCTGTAAGACTTTTGACCAAAAAATTCTACCATCAGCAAATAAAGACACTTTTATTTCTACCTTTCAAACCTCAGTGTCTTTTTTTTACCTTATCGCACTGGCTAGAAACTCCAGCACGATGGTGAGGAGCAGTGGTGAGCACAGTAGCCTGTCCCGTTCTGGATCACGGGGAGGGAGCTCTGTCTCTCCTCGTTCAGTGGGGTCTTAGCGGTGGATCGTTCACTGGGTTGGATTCTTGATCCTTTAGAGTTGACCTGTTTTTATTTTGTTTGCCTGTTTTTTACTCTTTCAATGTAAGTCATTCTGGGTGGCTTTTTTTATTCCTTCTCTTTATTCCTGGTTTTTGAAATTGCATGATAGTGTCTATTATGCGGGTCTTTTTTCATTTATTGTACTGGGTATTTGATGTGTTCTTTCGATCTTGAAAGTCCTATTCTTCAGTTCTGTGAAACGACATCAAACATTTCCTTGAACTTTCCATCCTCTGTTTTTCTCTGTTCTGCCTTTCTTGAATTCCTGTTAGCGAGAGACCATGTCTTCTGTCTCGTCCTCTGAATTTCACAACTGTTCTCTATTCCTTCTCCCTCCCCCTTCTCTTTTGGTTCTGTTTGTTTGTTTGTTTGTTTGTTTGTTTTGGAGAGTTTCTTATATTTAATTTGAAACCTGATTTTCATAAAAGGAATTCTGTAAGCCAAATCTATGTCACCATGTGAGAGAATGTTCAATCACCTCCAAGAGAGAACACATGTTTTGGTGAGTCCGTGAGTAAAATTGTTATTAGGATGGACTTACAAAGAGGAGAGGATTAATGATCCAGAACTCTCTAATGATGAGTCTACTTGTGAAATGCATTCTGCTGACGTAAAAGGGGAAAGGACTCGGTTGGGACCCAGGACCTCGGTTCTCTTGTCGTTAATTTCTGCTGTGTGTGCGGCCGGTGTTTTCAGAGACGCCCTATTGCCCAGGTTCCCTCACTCAACAAGTGAATAGCACCTGTGCCTACAAGGGTCTAATTACAAAAACACGATATTTTGAATCATCTGGAAGGTGTCATTTGCCTTGAATAGAATAAAGTAAAAATGGGAAAAGAATATTGTTCTACGTTTAAGAAGAGCATTGCTGATGACGGGGCGGTTGGGGGGCTCAGTCTGACGTCGGCTCAGGTCATGATCTCGCGGCTCATGAGTTCAAGCCCCACATCGGGCTCTGTGCTGACAGCTCAGAGTCTGGAGCTGCTTCAGACTCTGTGTCTCCTTCTCTCTCTGCCCCTCCCCGCTTGCATTCTGTCTCTCTTTCTCTCTCGAAAATAAGTTAAAACATTTAAAAAAAAAAAAAAGGAGAGCTTAGTGATGAAAAACAGCATAAGTAACCAAAGAAATTAAATATTGTCTGTATCATACACAGAAAACCGTACTGACTGAGGTGTTAATGTTTGATTTGGATATTTGTGTATTTTTCTAGCACTTCTTAGGGGATAATCATATACCAGAGTTACCTGAGGTGCTTCCTAAGAATATGGATTCCTGAATCCCATCCATTCATTCATCTGTTCTCTTGGGTTTTTTTGGTTTCTATTGGAATTATTTCATTTTAGACTGTGTTTTTCAGTTCTGGAATTTTCATGTGTTCTTTTCTAACCGTTTTTACTTCTCTGTTGATTCTGCCCATCTGTTCCCACAATGTGTCCCTACTTTCGTTTACAATTTTCAGCCTGTTGGTAACAGTTGTAGTAAAGTCTGTCCTTTCCGTCAGTGCGGGACAGTATTTTTCACTGGTTTTCTGCTGCTCACATTTTCTTGCTTCTTTACATGTCTGACCTTTTTTTTTTTTTGATGGGATCCTCGGCATAGTGGGTGCCACATTGTTGAATGTCCAAATTTTATTGTCTTCCCTTAAAGAGTATAGAATTTAATTCGGAGGCAGTTAATTTACTCATGGATCAGCTGGTGAAGTCTTGTCCCGAAGCTTTGTTGGGACACGTCCAGAGTGGTCTTTCCTCTAGGGCGGGAGTGATGTGTTCTGGCTCCGTTCTCCTGGGACGTTAGCCGAGGGTTTCGTGAGTTCCACGTGGTCTTTCCAGGCCGGTTGATCGGAACTTCAGTATTCCCCAGCCCTGCGTGAGTCCTGGAGTTCCCACTTCTCCCACTTCTCCTTGGTAGTTGGTCTTTGTCTGCTGGGTCAGAACCTTGCCTTCAGCATGGACACCAGCTCCTCAGTCAGGCACGCGGGGGTGTCCGTGCAGATTTCTGGAATCCTTGGCTGTGCATTCCTCGTGCCCTACCCCCCAGGTCCCTTTTCGGTCCTACCCTTGAACCTCCCTCTCCGCACGCTGTTAGAACTGCCTTATTCTGCGTGGGCTCCCCCCCCCATCGCGTCATGGTTTCAGAAGTGCCTCCGGATGGAAATCGGGGTGATCATGGGGATTCCCTGTCTGTTTATACCCTCCCAGGGGTCATCGTTTTGTATCGCTTGTTGCCCAACATCTGAAAACAGTTATTTCATAGGTTTTGTCCAGTTTTTATAGGTTCTTAATAGTAGAAGGTCTATTTTGCTACCAGTTTTCATCATGTCCAGAAGTATAAGTGCAAATGGAAATCAACCATCAAACACAGCTTAAAAAAATCACTAGAATTAAAAAAAAACAAATGTTCAATAGTGGACTTCCCACAAACAAATTTGCTCAGAGGACAAAGCCCGGATAACTTAAATTTACTTGGACAGGGAGGACTTTCAGCATTGGACACAAGAACTTGCCACATGATTCCATCACGTTTGTTTTAGACAGATACCACTTATAAGGCTAACTCTTACACGAACATGGCCTACTGGCTAGGAAGCAAGAGACTTCGGTTGTTCCGGAGCCAGTGCACCTACTTGCGTGGCCTTGGGCTCTCACTTTGGTTCCCTGTGTGCCAAGGTCACCTGGGACATACAGCGCGCTCACAGAGATGCCATGGGGTGTTTTCAACTCTCAACAAAGGCACAGGGAGACCTGTCTTCTGGTGGACACGACCCCCACGGCCAGCCTCTAACTAACGTCTGATTAACGCTAGACTATGCCACACTCCTGACAAGAGCATCTTATCTTCGGAAGCTGGATTTGGAGAAGTCTCTGTGATAAAAAGTCAGCGCACACACACACAGGAAGGTGACAGGAAGGTGGTGGTGGCCAAAGCGGGCTCCAGTGTTAGGCACACGTGCCGTCAGTAAGATCTGGTGATTATGTGAGCACGTAATTAAAATTTCATTTTCTTCCTTCAATTTAAATGTATTATTTTTTTCAAATAGCTACAGATTTGTTAGTACGTAAAGATGTTTTAAGTTGAAACTAGCTGCTTAAAACTATTAGGCATTTATTTTGGACGAGGGCCTGTGACAAAGCGACAGTCGCAGAGGCGCCGGGCGCCAGAAAGCACGGCAGCTTCTGGACGGGACGGGCAGCCTATCTCAGTGCCACCAGTCCCATCTCCAAAACGCAGGAGTTGCATTAAACTCTCTTTTTATTCTCACGTTTTAGGAATCTGTGGTTCTGTACTAGTACAAGTGGCGTTTCTTGTTTTGTTTCATTTGATGTAGCCTTCCCGCCCAGCCCCAGGCTTGAACTCACGACTCTGAGTTTAAGAGTCAGAAGCGCAGCTGACTGAGCCACCCGGGCCCCCCGGTGCTATGCACGGTTCTCAGGTGGTTCAGTGAATGAGGCGACCTAACTGGGTCACCTCCTCAGAGAGCGAAGAAGAGAGGCGAGATTCCCAGCTCGCCTCTGAAGCAAGGGCCCAGGTTCCCAAGGGAAAAGAGGGGCCGGAGACAGAGTCAAGAATTCCTCAAGACAATAGGAAGTAAGACTTTTAAGTCACTTCAAACGCCCATCTCAGTCATGGGCCATCTCTAGCCCGGGGCATTCCGGAACTCTCCTGGACCTTTAGAACAGGGACGGTTACCCTGGGATCCAAGGACTCCATGCACGGAATTCAGAAAGCCCCCTGAACTTGAACAGAAAAATATTGACCTTTGTTTCGATGAACTTCTAGGTGAAATTTAGCATTTTCTTCAGTTATGAATGTAGCCAACACACCACAGGAGTCCTGGCATTTCCCGTGATGTGGCCGCCTATTGAAATAATCGGCATTTTCCTTTCACGGTACAGTTTCACACCTGTAGCCATTATGACCTTGCAGTAGTTTTACACCTGCCACAGACCTTATCCCTCGGTGCATATGGAGGGAAGTTATTACTATATCGTGAAATATCTTTAAAACGTATTTTGATAATTGGCTTTTCAAAATACGAGTTGCTTCTTGGATAATCTTAAATTTTGGTTTTAATGTTTTTACTGTGAAGAACTTGGAACCCGCACAGTGTGAACTGAAACGTACGAGAGCCCCGCACCCCCGTCGCCCGGCTGCACCCCGGGTCCTCTCGACGCTGCATGGCCCCCGGGTCACCCCCAACGTGGTTTCCACGGTTTCCAACCGCCGCGGAGGCGCCTGCATCCCCATGGTGTCCTTCACCATGTCCCTCTCTCTCCCGTGTTTCCTATAAACTGCAGACTGGGTCCAGAGCTGGATGGCCACTGGCGGGAGGGGCGGAAGGGGGCGGTTCCCTCTGACGCCCCCACCGCAGCCCCGGCCCCTCCGAGCTCAGATCCAGCAGCTGCGAGGGTGACACAATGCTCTGGTTCTGCCGTTGCTTCTAATGTGTTATCTGTAGTGTTTCTGCCAGGAAACGGTGCCTCGGAAGTACTTGGTTACCCGGCGGAAGAGTTCCTACAGGAAGTCAGAATACACGTGCTTGATTCCTTCCCTTTATTTATCAACTTTCTAAATAATGACGGGTTCCTTTTATGCATCTTACTTTGTACATTTATTTTTTAATGTTTGTTTTGGGGGGGGACGAAGGGGCAGAGAGGGCGCCCCAAGCAGGCTCAGCATGGTCAGCGCAGAGCCCGACTCGGGGCTGGAACTCACCAACCTCGGGATCACGACTTGATCCCGAGCTGGACGCTTCACGGGCTGAGCCGCCCGGCACCCCTTACTCTGTTCGGTTAGAACCAATAGCCTGAGAGGGGTTCGTGGGCTCCAGAAGACTGGCAGACGGGGTGACATCCCAGAACCCCTGCTGCGGACCCCCCAGGAGATCCAGCCGCTCAGGGCAGCTCTTCGGCAGCGTCCCGACGCCCGCGGCTTCGCGCCCGCACTTCGGGCCGGTGAGACCCCCCTCCACGCCGCACCGTGGGGGCCGCTGGTGCGGAGCAGCCCTGCCGGTGGCCCTGTTCGCACGCGGACCCTGCTCCCCGGCGGCGGAAACGGGCAGACTCGTCCTGCTCTGAGCCTCAAGTGCTTCCCATGGAAAACGGCAAAACCGTTATCGAACTTGAAGAATGCCTTTGAGAACGAAAGAGGGGAAGATTCCTGAGGGATTGACCATTCTAGGTGCTCCACGGACGTTTGTCTGTCAGATGCCACTCTGTCCCCGCAGCAGAGGACTTGCTCATTAGATCTTTGGTTCTGGTCACGGCAGGAGAACATTCCCGATGGTCCCATGCATCCGCCTGATGCAGGGCCCTAGGCCACGTGGGGGTCATTGCAACCCGTCCCCCCCCCCACGTCCTGCTTCTCCCCCCACCTCCCGGCTTCCTTCCCGGGCCTCCTCCTCCCCCTCCTTCTGCTCCCTCCTCTTCTCTTCTCTCCCAGCCCTTCACTCTTGCTCTGTCTCCATCTCTCCCTCTGTCAGCTTTCTTCCAAACCAGTTTCCTGCCTCCTGAAGCTGCAGGGCCCTGCTCGAGGCAGAGCGGTCTGATGCTGAAGTCTGCCTTCTGGGAGCCGGGCTCCCCCCACGACAGGCCACGACTCGTGTCTTCTCCGCGCCGTCACCGGGCCGCGCCGTTCAAAGCCTGACCGCGGAGGCGGCCCCTCGCCCGCCCCGGGCGGCCGTGGCCGAACCCTGCACCAGCCCTCAGCTCTCGGTTCACCCCGTCCTGACAGGCTCCCGGGCCTCCGCTTGGCTAATCTGGAAAATCAGCTGGGCCCTAAAGCCCCCTTCAGATTCTTCCCCCCCCACCAGTCTAATTCTTCTCCCGTTTCTGAGCTCTGCCGTCTCAGTGTTTCAGCCCCTCGAGCCCTGTCACCCCCCACAGCCTTTCTTCCTCTTTCGGGTGAATTGGCCGCCGCTTCTAAAGCAGAGGCGCCGCCAGGCTGGTTCCCGGGCTCGCATCCTCGTGAGCAGCTCCCGTGCCTCCTCCCCGTGTCCCCCTGACGCCTCGCTGATGACTCGTTAGAGACTCACCAATGCCTCCTCAATGACTCACCAATGCCTCATCTATATCTTATCAATATTTCTCACCAATGTCTCATCAAAGACTCATTAATGATTCCACCAATGCCTTGTTGATGTCTTTCGTCAACGACTCACCAATGTTTGATCAGTGATAGATCAATGACTCTGATGTCTCGCCAATGACTCATTCGTGGCTGTCAGTGTCTCATCAGTGCCCCCGTCAGTGCCCCAGGATGTGCAATCCGCGTCTCTCACTGGGGTCTCTCAGTATCTCACACATGTCTGTGTTTCTCATCCATGTCTCTCCTCGCCCCTCAGAGGTCCCACTGAGGATAGCGTGGTGGGCTGTTAGGAACATATCAGTCATGCAGATCCAAGTTCGGACATTGGCTTTCCCGGATGTTAGCGGGGTCCCCCTGAACCTCAGTTTTCTCAGTGTAACGTGGGCATTAAAAGCCTGTGCCTCAGCTTTGTCAGGACTAAACTAACAACAGATTTTGTGTTTAGCCGCTCCCGCCTGGGCCACACTTACTCCCAGATGCTGTGGCCATCGCTGCTGCTTGTCCACTGCGTCCAGTCGGTAAGGCGCACCTGTCTCCTGTGTGGAACACAGGACGCCTCCTCCCCTCGCCTCAGAGCTGTCTGCATTTCGAGACTTTTGCTGTCCTATCCTGTCCTCACCTCCATGCAGTGTGCTCTCGCTCCCCCTTCCACCTTAGGCTCCTCCCCTCCACCTTAGGCTCCTCCCTCCTGCCTTAGGCTCCTCCCTCCCACCTTAGGCTCCTCCCTTCCACCTTAGGCCCCTCCCTTCCACCCTAGGCTCCTCCCTCCCGCCTTAGGCTCCTCCTTCCACCTTAGGCTCCATCACTACAGGAAACTGACTTCCTAATTTCCCCCGAACAGGGAACATTTGGGTGGCTTTCACAGACTCGGTTTTCTGTGGTCGTGCAGATGCTGGTAGCTCTTCCTTCTTGAATTTTCTCTCCTCGCGGCTTTCTGGACATGACCCCTTGTGCCTCCTTCTTCGCCCGCGGCCCCCTTCCCGTCTCCTCTGAGAAAGGCCATGTCCCCCAGGGGCATCTTCATCCTTCATCCCTCGGGATACCATCCCCTTCTCACGGGCCGTTCGGTTTGGACACTCAGTATATCCCAAAGGGCTGAACATCCCTCAGTGATTCTTGTTGCCTACGGAATGAAGGTGCACTCCGTTAGTGTGGCATTCAAGGCTCCTCGGGATGGTTCCTGCCTTTGATTCCAACCTCGTTTTCCGCTCGTCCCTCAAGTGCACCCCATCCCTACCAACACCAAACCTCCTGATGTCTTGGCTGATGGCAGGCTGTGCCCTCTGCCCTCGCCCATGTAAATTCCTACTCAGTGTGTCATCCTCACGGTGGGCGGGCAGTGTCCGTGGGCTGCACTCTGGCTGCGGGCTCAGGTCCTGGCGGCCCTCCACACAAGGCCCGCGCACACTCCTGGATCTTTCTGTCAGTCTGGGAAGGCGTTTCCCTGACCCTCATTCCAGTCCTCACCCAGAAAGTTCCAGGCCATAGGAAATATGCTGAGATCTGAGCTCCGCTGTGACCTCGTGTGCTGTGAGCAAATCAGACCAGCAAGAGCTTCTGATTCGGGAAGAACAAGTTTTTAAGTGGATTTGTAGGCACAGCGTCCACTGCCGTTGGTGATGGTGGAGTCAGCGACCAATAAAAATGTCGTTTGCTGTGATTTTTCTGGATCACAGTACACAGGCCGGCTCTCATCCACATTAGCCTTTGAGAGGCAGGCAGCCGTCTGGAGCAGAGGCCGGGGACCTCACTGATTCCTCGAGAGGTAGACCCCACGGGTGCAAATTGACACCCAGGAAAACAGTAGTTAACACATTCTGGAATTCGGAGAAAGAGAGAATGTTAAAATAAACGTATGTCAAGCAGACAAATTTGGACTTCTCCAGGAGGGTCTGTCACATCAAACAGAAATAGCTACAAATTACTCGTAATAGTAAAAATCTTGTCATTTATAACCTTTAAAGCAACGGGCTCATTTAACACGTCAACTCACAGATCATAATCCAGGACAGCCAGCGGGGCATTTATTTCACGCTGAATGTGTGGGAGCCGGAGCGAACCATGCACGACCGAGAAGGCCCCTCGGCGGCCGTCAGCCTCGGGAGCCACAGGACGAGCCAGAGACCAGGGCCTCAGGCCCAGGGTGGTGAGTATGCCAGGGTGCGAAACCCCGTCTGCTCCTAAAAAGAAAATTAAGACGTGATTGGAAATGTCATGCCTTGGGTAGTCTCAGAATGAATAATTCCAAATAAATCCCAGCATTATTCTGTTTATTTGTTTTACTTAGAAGCTATTTGAAGTCATTGGAGCTGAAAGTATGTTCCAGCATGCCAAGTGTGTTTACTGTATCTTGTAATCATCTTGCTACCCGGGCGCGCGCAAACAGTAATTGGAGCTCCGGGTTTGGTTCAGACACCGCGACTACACTGCCCACAGATGAGAAATCCGGCTCGGAGACGTCTTTAAGGGGCTGAGGTGCCTCCGCCGGAGACGCGCGCAGGACGCCATCTTCCGCACGATTTGAAGAGTCGACGGGAACGAGGTATTTAGGACGGATGCTTCACGCGGTTGCCGGGCTCCGAAGACGCATTTGACGTCGTTGACGCAGGGCGGAGGAGGGTTCTGGGGGGCTCCGTGGTGAGGCCGAGCCCCCGGAGCGGGGTCCAGCACATGGTCGCACTGACGGCCGGGCTGGCCTCGCGGGCCTGAGGACGGACGCACTGGTGCCCCGAGGACACTGACGCAAAGCCGCGCCGCGTCCCGGTTCCTTCGACCTTCCCTCTGAGGCGTCTGACCTCCGGGTTCCTCCCCCACTCGGGCCAGGCGGTGCTTACCTCTGCCAGGAGCCAGCGCCCTGCTCCCGCCGGGTGCCGCGGGTTGCACAGCCCTCGTGAGTGTGCGGCACATGTGTGCACACACGCACACGCAGGCACGCACATGCTGAACACACCTGCACGTGCACACACGCATACACACACATGTTCACGCACATGCACGCACATACAGGCACAGAGGCACACGCAGACACGTGCACAGACGTAGGCACACGTGCGTGCACACAGGCACACACACATACACACGCATGTTCACGCACATGCACGCACATACAGCCACAGAGGCACACGCAGACATGTGCACAGACGTAGGCACCCGTGCGTGCACACAGGCACACGCACGTGCACAGCCTGGGATGATGTGGCTGTTCGACAGCCACACTGAGAATCCTGGGTCCGGTGGTTGGGTGACTTTTCCTTAGTTTGCTTTCCCGCAGTCTCCCGGGGTGCGCCCGAGCGGGGCAAAAATTTGGCTCTGTCCAGATGTAGGAACACAAGCTAATATAAAACGACCAGACCCACTAAATTTCGTCTTAAAAAGGAGCTAAAACTTAAAAATTAGCTTCAACTGGTAAGTAGTTCAGCGGGTTCCTTGAAAAACGGCGCTCGCTCTCCCTCTGAACGGAGTCCTGTCTTCCTGGCCGTGGCTACTTCCCAGAGACGGACGAGGTTGCTGGCGACGGAGGAGGAAGGTGAGGGCAAGAGAGAGTCTGCAGCTGGGGTTCGGGCACCGCTCAGTGCACACGGGTGACAACCTGTGCTTCCGGGGGAGGAGCGCATCCCGGGAACCAAATCGCCGAGTCACCAGCCTCCCGCCCGGAGCACTGAGACGGAGCAAGCCAGACCCTGCCCCCCCGACAGCAGTCCCTCTGGCTGACACCCAAGGCGTACCCGTGTGCGGTAACACACATTTTTAGGAGGGTGCACGCATCAGATACATTGAAGAGTTGGGTTCTTTTTGTGGCCTAGGTAATTTCTAGAAACACCAACCACCTACATCTTTAGCCTCAATTGTTGGATTGTTACTGACAAAAGAATATTTTTCTCTTTTTCTTTTTTGGGTGAAATGAATGGATAATTGTCTCAATTCTACATTTTTAAATTATATATAACTATAGAGTATGTGTTGCATGTGTTGACTGAGGATTATTTTAACACATCTGTTAATTTTTAACAAACTTAGTTTCTACAGAGCTGTGGGCAATTCTGAAAACGTTGTGGCAAATGTTATGGACTCATTGCCTGACCAGCACAGCCGTGCGCACTTGGTCCGAAGACACACGCTTTTAGTTTCATCGCCTCTGGAATCTGCACACACCGTTACCGACGGTGACAAGTGACGTCGTCCGATTGTACCCGGCAGATCTGTTTCCTTTCCCAGCGGCACGTGAAATAAAGATGCGTCCTCAAGAAAAGGCATCGCAGGCTCTTTGGAAAAAGCAGGTGCATCTGTGTGGTGTTAGCCTGCGAGTCATCTCTGGTCCGTGTGGTTTGGGGAGAAGAGAAACGGCGTGGGCCAGAGCGGTGGCCCTTCCCTAATACTCTCTCCGTGGGAATCTGTATAAAGCGCATCCCCAACAGTACGGTTATTTTTATTGTGAGTCTCCTATTTGTAAGTGGCTCACGCTGGCTGCGAGTGGTGGACAGAAGGCACCTCCTGCTTTGTCCGTCACCAACTGGAAAGGTTACAGATCAAAACTCCAGAAGATTCCCAAAGGGTGAAGCAAGCTGAGCAGTTTCCCAACTTGTGCCAAACCTGATGATGAGTCAAAAAGAAAATCACCAAGGTAGTGGTGCTAAACGGATCCCACGGACTGGGATTTGTTAATATTTTAAATTTTAAGAGGAGCGTGTAGATGTGCAGCAAAACGCCGTGCTGTGCTCCTGTCTGTTTTCTGGAAACCTTGCTAGGCAACTATTGTAACGCAGAAAGATGTCTACCACGGACCCCTCAGCACGCGCCCCCCGCACGCATGTCCAGAACGAATTGTCTCTCCATCTCTCCTCGGAGCCCGAAGTCCTGCAGAGGGCGGGGGGCCGAATTTAAATATGAGGTCAGTTGAGGGGGCCGTGGGGACAATAGAGAGAAGAGAAAAAGGATCTTTAGATTTTAAAATTAAAATATTTTTAATGTTTATTTATTTTTGAGAGAGACAGAGGCAGAGCACGAGCAGGGGAGGGGCAGAAAGACAGGGAGACAGAATCCAAAGCAGCTCCAGGCTCCGAGCTGTCAGCACAGAGTCCAACGCGGGGCTCGAACTCATGAACCTGGAGATCGTGACGTGAGCCGAAGTCGGCCGCCTCACCGACTGAGCCGCCCCCAGGCGCCCCTGGATTTTTAAATGTGTTAAATGATAAGGAGTCCGTACAGGAGAACCAGACAAGCTGGCTCGGGGTTCCCACACCCGCCTCCCCACAGGCTGCTGGCCGCCGGGCGCCGCACATGCGCACACGCGCGTGCAGGGAAGGCGTCTGTTCACCTTCCCTCTGGCAGAGATGTGCTCCGGGCCGAGGGCGGTGGGCATCGCTTCGAGCCCCCGCTGCTCCGGGCCCCCGCGCGCCTTCCTGGCAGCGCCAGCTCCCCGGCTCTCGGTAGCATTTAAAGGGAATTACCTGTGACTTCAACTATCTCGACTGATGTTACACCTACAAGGATTTGCATTGAAAGGACACAAAGAAAGAGTGAGTCATGGCATGTGGCCAAATAGAAGAGTAATGTTCTGGTGAATTTAGCCTAAATAATTTACGGCTGTGGAAAAGTGGAAAAGTGCAAGGTGAACCCTTTGACCAATAAATCTCTCCTGCCCGTGAAACCCTTATCTGGTCCCTCCACTGTATTCCACACGAGGAAGCCATCCTCCTTGGCTCTGGTTCGCTATTTGTAAACCTTGATCTTCTGCACTCGGTGTCCTAAATATGGATAATTAGCATCAGTTTATCACGCTTCTGCATATTTTCTCTTCTCTCCAAACATGCACGCTTCCATTGGCTGCGGCTCCGCCACAGAAGATTATGGAGACAGATTGCAGAGAATGAATGTGCTAAACGAGATTAGGAAGGAATAGAAATAGCAACTTGGCCAATAAATTCCTCGTGAGAGCCTTATCGTACGATTACACGTTGACTTGTTTCACACTCTCCCAGCCTCTTAATCCAGCGCCCCCCCAAGAATGAAATTTCACTAATTTCTGAATTACCGCGTGTCCCCCTGACTTGTTACCGAGAACGCTGCCGAAAACAGCCCCGTCGAACTTTGCGATAAAAAATTAAACTCGAAATGTCAAAATGGGCGGATGCGTCTGGGCCGGCGGCGGCACGTAGGCGTCTGTGGACGACGGGGCAGCAGGTTCTCCCCTCGTGGGACTCAGACCTGGGGGGGGTGCCGTGCTCCACGCAGCGGTCCGACCTGCGGTAGGACAGGGCCGAGCCAGGCCTCATTTCTTCTCGTTACTGGTAATAGCCCGATGCCCCGAGTGCTTGTGGGCACGTCCCTAGACCTCTGAGCGTATCCCTCCCCGCTCAGGCATGAGTCACACGGGACGGGGCCTGGTGCACATCTGTGCACACGAATCCTCTCCCATCCCGCGTCCGAGGGGAGCACGGCGGCCGCGGGGCAGCGGCAGGGAGAGCCCTCCTCTTCCTCCGGGCCTCTGAGTGCTACAGGGCCTCATAAGCAGTTAGGTATTTAAAGAGGCCCATGGGGCTTTTCCATCCGCCAGGGGACTATTTATAGCTCAGAGCAGCAGTCAGGCATTAGGATGCACCCACAGAAGCCGGGCGCTGCCACGGGAGGACATCCTCCGGACAGAGGTCATGCTCACTGGAAGGAATGGAAACCTCACGTCCTAAAACCAGTACATTCGTACCGGCTTCCGGTTCACCGTGAGAAAAAGCAATTCGCTGAAGAAACGCACAGCGTTGCCTTCGCTGGTTTTTTCCTCCAGGTCACCTCCGTCAGGCTTCCGCGGGGAGAGGACCTTAGACACAACCCAGAGAAGAGACCCCAGAGCTCCGGAGGGCCGCGTCCAGGCTCTGAGCGCCGAGAGGAACCTGGGCGACATTCATCTGGCAGACGCGTCCCGAGCGCCTCCTAGGTGCCAGGACTGTTCTAGAAGTGTGGGGGGGTAGCAACACACAGAATCCCGCACCAGACTAGCTAACGGTTCAAGGAGGCTGGTCCGTCTTGACTTGAGTATGCGTTTGCCTTTTGCAAACTGGATGGTCTGTGCCTGCCTGTCAAGAATTTTCTTTTTCAGAGACTGAGCAGCCTGGACCTCCCTCCCTCCCTGTACCTGCATAGGAACAGTGAACCCGGGCCTGCAAGGAAGCCTCCAGAACCACAGCTCCAGCACCTCAGGCTGGTCTCGAGTCAACAGTGTAGGAACGACAGACCCGTCTCAGAAGTCAGGGACGCTGTGGTTCCCCGGAACCCTCCTCCTTTTCTCCTAAGCCGCCCGGGGGGCTGCCGAGTGGGGTGCAGGGCCCGGCCAGGGGCTGGCGCCGGCTGTTTTTCTTTCCCGGGGAAGGTTTGGACACTTTGCAGCGCTGAGAGAAGCGGGTGGAGGCCTGGCCGCATCCCTGGCCAGGCCCCGGGCAGGGGGCTCGTGGGGAGGCTGAGCTCAGCAACCAGAGCCTGGGAGCCTTCCTGGAAAACGTGCAGTCGGATGGGGACTTAGAGCTGGCCTCTTCTCCCCTGGGCCCTGTTTCCTGAACCGGGGAGCTGGGGGTGGGAGTCAGCAGAGGAGCCGCTTGCCACTAATCTGGGAACAAACGCTAACCTCGGCGACTGGTATTTTCGCTTCTCTGTTCTCACTTTTCTCAGTGCGGGGAGGCGCGGCGCCCGCCGGCGCGATTGTGAGCGGCTCTGCTGGAATCTGGCAGCGCGCGGGCTTGGCCGGCGGCCCCTGCTGCCTCCTATTCAGCGGCCGGCTCCCCTCCAGCTTTGGAAGTTTCGCTCGGCCGTGCACTCAATGGCCCCACAAAGCTGATTACAAGCCTCAGCGCATTCCTGAAGGAGCCAAAAGCGGCGCAGGTGCAAACGAGCCGAGGGAGCCCCTTATCCCGGTGACAGAATGGGACAAGCTGGGAAAGGCTTGGACCACACAAATCCAAGCTCACCAGGCAGCAGAAAGCCTGCCTTGGGAACCGGGGGTCATTATCCGCCCTATTCAGCGGGGCGGGGACCCTGGGGGCCCGGAGGCGGCCCTCGAGGGAAGGACAGCGCGCCTGGGGCTGGGGGGCCCCCCCGCGCGGGCCTGGGGCCTGGGGCCCGGTCAGGGTGCCGGGTGTACCTCTGCACCCGCAGCGGCTGTGAAGTCTGTGCTGCGAAGTGCCCGTGTCAGCACCGGTAGGGACACAGGAGAAAAAGCGCGCAGGACGCAACCGGGTGTGTGGACAGCGCGCCAGGTTTGCTCATCCGGCATCCAGACCCCACCGCAGGCTTTCTTCCCAGCCTGGCGCTTCGTGCCCCCGACGGGCCCCCCAGGCCACTGACACTCACCCCAAGGACCGGTCTGCAGCCTTTCTCTCCCACCGCCCCCCATTCCTTTCCGTCTTCCTAGAGACAGGGTCCCGCTGAGCGCAGCCCTACATGGTGCTGTGGGAGGGACAGTGGGGGTGGGGGGGTCAGGTCACGGGGTCGCCCCTTTGAATTGCTCTCAGCTTGGCCTCGGATGCCTTTGCCTCGAGTCTGATTCCCCGGCAGGGGGAGGGCCCGGCCCGGCCCCTCTGGAAGGACGAAGGACGGTCCAGGCTCTCAGGGCCCCAAGGCCAGGGCTCGGGGACAGGCGGAAGCAGGCAGAGGAGGAGGGGCTGGGGGGGGAGCTGGCACGCGGGAATCCCCCAGGGCTGCCACCGGCGTCAGGTGCGGGGCAGCGAGACCTGCGGCGCGGCGTCAGCCTGGGGCGCCGGGCCTGGTGGCGCCCGGGGGTCCCCGCGGGCAGGGCCGGGCAGGGTGCTCCTGCCCCGACGCTCTTTTGTCTGATAACTAATTTGAGTTAATGCGATCTTTATGTAAAGCTAACAGCGGATAATTGTCTATTTTCTCGCCAACAATCTCCATCACAATCACTTATCTGGAAACCTGCGGCTGGATTAATCATTATATCCCCGAGATGAGCGGCGCTGCGAACCGCGGAGAACGCGGCGGGGACCCAGAAAGGCCTGCGCAGCTTGCGGGCCGTGCGGGCCAGGCCGCTGGCCACAGCTTAGCGGCCTTCCTCAGGGATTGCTCTGACTCGGCGGCTGGGGGACAGGGGTGCAGGAGGCAGGGGGGGAGGAAGGGGGGGGTGTGGAACTGCGGGGCTGCGGGGCCTGGGCAGGCGCTCCGACAGGGCCTCCGGGTCCACGCCAGAATCAGGATCAAGTCTCCTGACGGGGGAGGAGAAAGTATGTCCCCCCTTATTTTCTGCAGAAAAGATTCTCCCTCCATCGGGGTCGCTCCTGCTTCGTGTCCAGCCCGGCCACCCGTTACTGTCTTTGGGTCCCTCCTCCAGGAGGCCCAGAGCTGCACATGGTTGGCAATACTTAGAGCCCGCCCCTGTGATTGGTGCCCGCGAGGAGAGAGCCTGCGGGTGGGGGCAGCCCCAGCGCCAGGGCAGGCCTCAGGGGGAAAGGCCCCGCAGGACAGAGAGTTGGTCTTTCTGAGCCGAAGTGCAAGCATCCTGCGGTTCTCTGCGCACCCCCACTGTGTGCTGTGCGCGCCCCCACTGTGTGCCATCTACGCAGACCGAGCACCCTGCGCCTGGGCACTTGGGAGGAGACCCATTCTGCTGACTTCCGCTTGCATCTGCCAGCCCAGGACAGCGTCACACCTTTTCAAAGTGGTGTTTCTGGAAAAGAGAAATTCGCTCTCGGTTTGTGACAGTTTGGGGCCACATGGAAACTGTGTTTCCCTCCTGGCAGACTCTTAGAACTGTAAGAGCAAAGGCATACAGTAAAATAAAATGCCATAAAATTGTTGGATTTTTTAGGTAAAGGAGGACCCCAAACTACCCCCCAAACGGGGGGTGTAAAGTCTTATCAAAGTCTGCAAGTCTTCCGTTCCCCCCCCCGCAACTCCATGAGGTCTCCACAGGCCAACAAGCAGACCCACCCTCCCGGCGGAGAGCGCGGCCCGGCCGGCTTTCCCAGGCGCTTTGTGCCGCGGCCTTGGGAGTCACCCGCCTCCTCTCTCACCTGAGTCTTGTCACCGTGTCACCGCGGCCATCTCCAAGTGGTCTTGGAACAATGCCGGTCCCCGCGGCAGAGCCGCTGGTCAATCAGGCAGAACGGACCGTGCAGAGGGACTGGGGGCCACGCTCGGGGAACACTGCGGCCCATTGTGCCCGGCGTTTCAAAGCGCCGAGCAGCTGCGCACGCTTGTCGCCTCGGACCCTCGGCTGCCACACTAATGTCATCATCGCGGAACGTCAGATTGTGAGCACGATACAGTCCGGATTCATTAGCAGCCTTCTCTGCAAAGGTCTCTCTTCTCTATGACAAGTTTCAGACTCCAGACCCCCTTCTGTGGGGAGGGGGAGGGGGCGCTTGGCAAATGACAACAGCCGAAGAGCCAGTTTCCTCTTTCCGGTGAATTCTGAGACCGGCCTGGGGGTTCAGAGCGCGGAAGGCTGACCCGAGGGACTCAGATCTCCAGGCATCCGTGTGTTCTGAGTGTCGCTTGCAAGCGTAAAGCCCCGAGGGCTGCGCACAACAGGTGGGGTGACTTCACAGACGCCTTCCGCTCTGGGGGTCATGCAGCGAGAGATCGGAAGTCTTCTCTGCACACGGGACTCGAAACCGCACACGTTGGAGCAGCTGTGCCCCAGACGGACAAGCTGGTCACACCAGGCAAGCTCCTTGGCGGGGCGAACGGCCCGCCAGCTCTGAGCGTGTCACAGGCACGCGCCTTGTCGGGCTACCGAGTGGCCACCCCATGCTGCCATCCTGCCTCCTGTCCCCTTGCCGCCTGGCGCCCCACCCCCCCTTCCAGGGTGACCTCTTTTTGGCAGGACTTTGCGGGCAGCCTGGGGCACCTGCAAATACAGCTCAGCCCTGGCCTCCAGCCAGCCTCCTTCCCCTCCCCGCCCGGGGCCTCCGTGAACCTGTCCTTCCTCTGCCTGCTTCCAGGCGTCCCCACCCTTCTCCTCTGCCCTCCCCCAGGGCTGGGACTCCTACGGCCATCACGTGGGGAAGTTCAAGGCCATTCCAGCCGCAGCTGAGAAGCAGATGTGGAGGCCGCGGGTGCAGAGGGCCAAGTCTGCCCTGAGTGCCCAGAGGCTCCCTGGGGCCCTGAAGACCCCGACATGTGCCTCAAAGCCTCTCAGGTGCCTCTGGTTTCCTGTCGGACCGAGGCGCCACCAGCCGTGTTTTCGGGAACACGAGGAGAACGGCCCTGTTTGGTGGGTCCTGTTTGCCCGGGAGTCAGGGTGAGGGTGCAGGCGACCCAACCACAGGTGGTCGTTTTAGGGGCACCTCTAGGGAACTGACCCAGAGCCTCCCTCTTTTTTCTCCCCAGAAAATACGATTTGGGCCCTGCCCCTGTGGCTGTAAATCTCTGTGGGTCTTCACCGGCCCTGGGCCCGGGGCCCCCCAGCACCGGTGGGGCGCCCTCCCCCACGAGTCCACAGGGCTGGGGGGGTGCAGAGGCAGCTCACAGGGGCCCCTGGCCGGCACCCCGAGTCGCAGGCGGACAGTGGTTTTGCAGGCTTGGAGCCCCCGTGTCTCCACAGGGAGTAGACGGCGTCCGGGGCCCTGGGGGGGTGCACAGTGCGCGTGGGAAGGACCGCGGAGGCCCCGCCGCGGCTCAGCTGGGGCCGCAGGGGGTTTCCTTGGCCGCGTGGGCCTCTTCCTGCCGGAGGCTTTGGCCCCTGAGCCTGGAGCCCGGAGCCCGGACTCGCTCCGGCCTGCCCCCACCCCCACGTCCACTGCCTTACACACTTGGGCCCTTCTCATACAATCAATCCACGGCCACACACACCTTACACACTCACAGCCCCACACGCACACACAGCGGGCACTCACTCACATTCACGCAAACACCCAGAGGCTCTCTCTGGGATGTGGGCGTGGGCACCCCGGAGCCACACGAGTTCATTGGTGGACACCTCCCCTGCCCCGCCCACAGGTGCCCTCGGGTCCTGCAGTGCAGGCTGGCTGGGGCGGGGGAGGGGGCAGTGACTGCTCCCCCCCCCCCCCGGGGGGGAGAAGCCAGAAGCCACACCCACCCTGGGAAGAATCCGCTGCTAGGTACGCGCACCGGACCGTGAGCTCATCTGTACAGGATTCAACAGACACAGCAGGAAAGTGAGGTCAGGAAGGACGAGGCTGGCGGTTTCCGAGCCCCTCCCTCCTGAGCGGACAGAGTGGGCGGAGTTACCGCGGGGTTCCCGCGGGTTCCGCGCTGCCTCGCTGGCCGCGCGTGGCCGTGGGCGCTCGGTCCGGAGCTGCGGCGTGGAAGGCCGAGTGGAGGGCCTCCCCGGCGGCTCACGTCCGGGGTCCATGCGGGAATGACCGTACTTTGGGCATAGAGGGTAAAATAAAGTACATTTTTGAAGTTAATTTCTTCTTTCTGCCTCTTTTACTTTTTAAAAATGTAGCTTTTAGGAAATTTAAAGTGACCCGTGGGTCTTCTGGCTGCGACTTGCCGTCCCTTCCCGACGGCTCCTTCCGGAAACGGAGGAGGCCACGGGGCCCGGCACGCTGCGGCAGGAGGCCGTGGGGACCCTCCAGCGGGCAAGCGGGTCTTGTGGCGGCCGCACTGTGTCGTCGGGCCTCCTGTCCTCTTGAGGGGGCCCACGCTGGGCGCAGGGCGGCAGCACATGGCATTTTATCACTTGACTCGTGTTCTTTCCATTTTAACTTGACTTCCGGCCCCATTGCTGGGCTGCGATCCATCAGCGACCTTCAGTGGACCCGCAAGGAACTTCTGAAGACTCTGACCACGGAGGTCGGCTCCTGCCCAACCCTAAATGACGGCACAGTGTCTACACAGCCTGGAGCAGCCCTTTCCTGTAACTTTCGAACTTGAGGTCAGCATTTGGGTACTTTTCTGCCTTCCCGGTCCCCTTAGGAGGCATCACCACCCCAAGGCCCTGCAGCCGGAGCGGGGACTCACGGCCCCGAAAACGCTTTCTGCTGAGCAAGAACGGAACTCCTTCCAGATTTTTTATTCCTCTGATTGACTCATAGCTTTAAGATTTTGTGAAGTCACAGCTGGTCAAAAACATTACAATAAAACATTTGCATATTTTATTTTTCAACATTTTTTTTGTAAAGAAAGTATTTGAAAATGGTCTACCTGAACATTTGAGAGACAAGATCTCTAGAAATAAAGTTATAATACTTAGGAATTATATATCGGGGCGCCCGGGTGGCTCAGTCAGTTGAGTGTCTGACTTCGGCTCAGGTCATGATCTCACAGTTTGTGGGTTCGAGCCCCGAGTCAGGCTCCGTGCTGACAGCTCAGAGCCTGGAGCTGCTTCGGATTCTGTGTCTCCATCTCTCTCTGACCCTCCCCTGCTTGTACTCTCTTTCTGCCTCACAAAAATAAATAAATATTTTTAAAAAAGAAATTACATATCGTCTTTTGATGGTAGCAAGACAGAAGGGACTGTTCTGAGAACGTTGTTTATGATAAAGTCAGTGTGGCCGCCCCGTGGAAGTTCTACACGTACGTGTCCTTGAAGGGCACGCGCTGTGTTTATACGTAGTCACTTTGCGGATTATGTAACTAATGAAGAATCAATTCAGTAAAAATGTGAGGTGAGTCTCCTTCACCAATAAATTGGAAGTATCTAATATATAATTTTGGATAAAATTTGAAACTTGCTTTGGTCATGAAAGAAACTCTCTCTCATGGTCAGTGTCCGTGTAGTGTTCTATGTTTGGCAGAATTAACTTTAACTCAGGGAAAAGGAAAATGTAGACTACCAGGAATGGTCAAGGTTTTGTGGGTAAACTAACTGACTTGGTTTATTCTTTGCATTAATTCCTTGGAAAGTATCACTCTTGCTATTTGAGGCTCATGTCCGATTAATAAGAAACCAATAGAAAGAGTTATTTACCCTGCCTGCCTATTTTTTAAAGAGTGGCCCATGGTTTTTTTTTTTTAATGTTATTTGTTTTTGAGACAGAGAGCATTAGCCGGGGAGGAGTAGAGAGAGAGGGAGACACAGAATCCGAAGCAGCTCCAGACTCCGAGCTGTCAGCACACAGCCCGACACGGGGCTCGAACTCTAAAACTCTGAGATCATGACCTGAGCCGAAGTCGGCACTTAACCGACTGAGCCCCCCGGTGCCCCGAGTGGCCCGTGTTTTTTAAAGAGTTTCCAGGGAAATAACTAACAGTGTAGCCTGCACCGTGCCAACGAGCCGTGACATCCGTCGGACCTCACTTGGGGTGTGGCCGCTGTGGCACGGGAGGTTCATGCCCGGGAGGACTCCTGTCCGCGGTCGTTGAGCTTACTGGGGTCACCAGAGGAAGCGAACAGGAAGCATTTAACCTGTTTAACTGCCCTTCTGGTTTGTGGACTCCTCTCGGAGTAAAAGAACCAAACGTGACGAAGGGGCAGCGAGGAGGCCCGTCCGGCCGCGGGGCCCCCGCCGTGGACGCTCCGTGCCGGCCGCGTCTCCGCCAGCCGCGCCGCGTTGGTGTCCCAGGCGAGCTGCGCGGCCCCGTTTGCTTCCTCAGGTTGTAAAACTAGCGGGGCTCTCAGGCACTCGCCTGTTTCTCTTTTTTCCCTAAAGACTCTGATGGTTGTACACTTTCAAATATTTGCAGACAAGACATTCTGGATAAATCATCTAAGATGAACTAAATTAGGTCAACGCCCCCTCAGGGACAGGGAGATAGGTCCCTTGTGTTCAAATTATCTGGTGTCAGCGACATTGATTGAAACAGCACCACGACCGAAAAAGAAAAGAAAGAAAGAAAGAAAGTCTTATTATTAGATGTCTCAAAAACAGATAAGAAAGCAACGCAGCCCTCTCGTAAATGAGGGGCCTTATCTAGATTTTAATATGGTGGTAAGCAAATCATACATGTTTTTGCAAGTTAGACAACTTATATGGGAAGCGGACATTTCTACAGTTTCTGTGATTCTAAGCCGGTCACTATAGCTCGCATATCCGTCCACGGCTCACGGGTCTTTGTTCTTTTCCTCAAACTACGTTCCATAGAAAGGCTGAAGTATTAGCAGGTTCAGGGCACATTGTCTGGACTGTTTAACTCCTGCCGGGATGGACGGAGCGTGAGGCGCGGGTGCCGCGGGAGAGCGGCAGGGCGAGGGCCCCTCTGCCCGTCTGTTGGCTCCGGACGCCGATTTTCTTTCTTTCTGAAAACCGCTGATCGTACTGATGAGACTCCTTGAAATAGGACCCGAACAAGAGTTGGAAAAGAGAGTTCCTGAACCTTTCCTAGAGAGGCCACACGGCCGGAGTCAAACCATAGCGCAGGTGACTGTCCCGGCCGCGGCCTCTGTGTCCACACCGCAGGTGCGCGCCCCCCCCCGTTGCTGCTCCTCGTGACCAACGTTCGCCCGCCAGAGTCCTGTCCTTGTCCCTCTGGCTGCCGTTACGATTTATTTACTGAAGATATTTAGTAAGTTGATGATTTGGCATAATTAATAGAACGGCTGGTGGTACATATACTTCAAAACTATCCACAGACTAACAACTAGAGGAAGCCATCGCACTTAAGACTCACTCTTCAGGGGTCCCTGGGGGGCTCGGTTGGTTGAGCGACTGACTTCAGCTCATGCCATGATCCCGCAGTTTGTGAATTTGAGCCCACATCGGGCTGTGTGCTGACAGCTTGGAGCCTGGAGCTGCTCCGGATTCTGTGTGTCCCTCTCTCTCTGCCTCTCTCTCTCTCTCAAAAATAAATAAACATTAACATTTTTTCCAGTTCACTACATTTAGGACATATTCCTGAGCGGCAGTAACGTGAGGGCCCTGTCGGGTCCGGACGGCGTCTCTGCCGTCCCCACGTGGCCCCGGCTGCAGCGGCGGCAGGGACCTGCAGCCGGAGGTGGGCCAGCTGCCGAGGCGCGCGCGCGCTGCCGGGACGGGTGGCCCTGCAGGGGCCCGGCAGTCGCTCCAGCGCTGCAGCGGGCAGCAGCTGGGGTGGGTCTGAACTCTGGAAGAGCAGCTGCCGAAACAAAAATAGAAAAGCAAAATAAACCAGGGTTTGAGGTCTGGAATAAAGAATTTTTTTTTTAATTTAAAATACTAAATTTCACATGAGGATGCGGGCTGATATCCGCGGGCCTCTGCTCCCGGGTCTGGGGGGCTGACACCCCGTCCCCGGCGGCCACCTCCGTGCCAGGGCCTTCAGCCAGTCGGGCAGTGGTCGGTGCGGTCCGGGCAGGTGCGGCAGGACCACTGTCGCGCACGCACAGGTGGAGCCAGCGAGGTCACGACCTGGCTCTGGCCCCTCGCCCCCTTGCTCCACTCACGGAAGCCTGCGTTACAGCCTCAGGATTTGACCTTGGAGTTTTGAGGACTGTTCGCAATAGGCCTGGCGTTCAAACCAGAGATAAGCGTCGGTTGAAGGGTTTGCTGTCCCCTCGGCACCTTACCTGGTTTCCCCTTTCCGGAGCTTTCCGGCTCCTCCACGTCCAGACCCCGTGTGCGCCCACACAGGGCTGTGTCTGGGCAGCAGGACGGGTGCCGAGCCTCCCCCTGCGCCCTCCAGCGCCCCCAGCGAAGCCCCTGCCCGCTGCGGAAGGACAAGAGTCAGAGTCATTCTGTCCCCGGCCGCCGGGACCACGCCCCCTCGGTGGGAGCAGGTGGATGGGGCGCCTCTCTGCCGGAGCCCGGTCCGGACTGCAGCTCCTCCCACTCGACCGGGCAGCCCCGGGCTTACTTGGCACCCTCGTCTCTCCAGGAGGAAAGAAGGAGCGGACGAGGGAGCTCCGGCCAGGCTCGCCCGGGAGAGCCTCTTCCTGCGGACCGTGGCTTCGTCTTTTATTGTAACGCGACCTTCCCCGGTGTTTATTCATAAGCTGCAGTGGTGACTCCCGTTCTCTTGAAGAGACAGCAGAAGACAAAAGGGCAGAGTTCCAGTCAGTGGATAATTATTAGATGCCTACTGTGTTCATGGAGTGTCACCAAGTGCAGGATGTAAACCTAAAAAAGATCCTGGTTATGATCCATGCTCGGAAGAAAGAGAGAGAGAAAGAAAAAAGAGAGCGAGAGGGAGAGAAGGAGGGAGGAAGGAGAGAGAGACACAGAAGTAGACAGAGACGCAGACTAAGAGAGAGAAGAACAGAGACAGAGGGAGAGAGAAACAAAGAGACTCAGAGACACGGAGCCTGACTGAGAGGCAGGAGCAGACACTCAGCCTCGAGGCGGCCGGGTCACTGGGGTGGGTGGTGGCTCGGGGCCACCGGAGGCAGACGGTCACACGTTGACGGTGCTCCGAGAAGGCAGGGCCTGTGCCCCGTGGTTCGAGGGGAGGAAGGCATGAGGTCCCAGCCGCGGTGGGACTTTGCTGATGAGGCGTGTGCAGGGCTCAGCATAGTGACTGACACCCCCCCCCCCAGCCCGGTGCCACAGGACACGCCTGAGAAGCAAGACAGGGTGCGTCCAGGCGCAGGAGGCCGTGCAGACGTGAGGTTTGCTGAGTGTGAATAGTTTCCGTGGCCTTTTTAATAAAAAAAAATCAAATTATCAAAATTGATGAAATCTAAAACACTTCTGCCGCTCTGATGGGCTTTCCATTAAAACTGGGGGATGACAGGGGACGCCTGGGGGCACCCGGGGCTCAGGCGGCTGAGCGTCCAATGCTTGATTTGGGCTCAGGTCACGGTCTCCTGGTCGTGGGTTCAAGCCCTGCCTCAGGCTCTGTGCTGACAGCGTGGAGCCTGCTTGGGATGCGCGCGCTCTCTCTCTCTCTCTCTCTCTCTCTCAAAGTAAATGAACTTTAAAAAAGTGAGATGAAGATACAAATACATAATTAATGCTTACATATTTATAGATGTCATTTTTTGTTGACTTTTCAAAGACCTGAAGACATGAAAACAGAATGACTCTCTAGAGTCCAAGGAGACATCTCAACACCCCTCACGGTCTGGCCTTGAAGGATATTTCCGCTTTAAGCCCCGTGCCAGCCTCACGTGAAGGGCGGGGACCAGACCGTTAACACGAACTAGGAGAGAACCACGCTGCATCTTAACTAGTGCGTTCAAGAGGAGGTTTCCTTTCCTTCAGGTTGAGTTGGCAGGAGATCAGTTTCGAGACGGAGCAGAGGACGGTGGGACAGCCGGTCGCAGGCTCCTGTGCACCCCGGGGGGACACTGGCTCCAGGCCCCTCC
>PISW01010640.1:26980-48015 GCA_004023785.1 Mungos mungo | reverse complement strand
TCCCATCCTTACCCTCGTCCCAACTTCCGCAGACACTGCTGTGTAGACACTCACACCCGCGCCCACAAGGTGACCTGAAGCATCACCCACATCCCCGAGCAGAACCCCTCTCCCTCCTCCCTCTCACCCCTGTTCCTCAGGCCGCGTGGCTGCACTGCCACTGCCCTTCCCGGACTTGCCGGAGACCATATTTCCTGTCACCGTAAGTCAGGCACCGTCACTGGGCGGGTTCAGGCCGACAGAGGCGCGTCACTCCCGAAATCTCCCGAAATCGCACTGGCGCTTGCTCTGCAGGCGCTCGGTCCCCGCCGTGGCAGCGGCAGGAGCCTTCAGGGCGGCCTGGGTCACCAAGGGTCTCCGGTGCTGCCCAGTAGGACAGGGACTCCGTGTGAATAGGAAGCAAGCCCGTGGGGCCGCAGGGATGTTAGTGCTGTGACTGCGCCCCGATCTCTCCCATCCTGCCTGCTGGGTGGCGCCGCTGTGGCCGGGCACAGAGACCCCTGACCCTGAGCAGCGCGCGGCCGCCCCGCTGTGGCTCTGGCGGCCGTGTGGCCCGGGGAGGGGACGCGTCTCCCCACCGCCGCCGCACCAGCTGGAGGGCGCCTGTGTCACAGCTGCCTGTTTTCTCGGCCCGACTCCCCTTCCGCAGTCCACCCCCACCCGCCCGTTGTGTCGTCTGGCCGGCTACCATCGCAGGGGCCTTGGAGCCAAGTCCAAACCCCACGGCTTGGCTCCCACCCCCTCACAGAGCCAACGCAAACTCTTGGTCAGGCTTAGTCCCGGGGTGCCCCAGCCGCACGCCCCTTGGAGCCCGGCTCTGGGCCCCGACAGACCCTTCGTATCTTTGCTCCTGCCGTTTTGCATCTGCGGTGCAATACGCATGTATGAACGCCTCCTCTGTGTGAACCCCTCTGTCAGGCCCCAGCGATCGAGAGGCGGACCGGACAGCCCCGTCTCCAGGCAACTCACAGTTCAGTGTGGACAAGGGCCAAGTGAAGTGACAGTTAACACTGACTCAGCAGTTGGTGCTACATGTCCCATAGGAAGGATGTGAGTGGGATCAGACTCGGGGCACACCCAAGTCCAAGCCTGGAGAGATGAGGAGAGCCTCCTTGGAGGTGTCTGAGCTGGGGCGGAAGACGTTAGGCGTCCCCAGGCAGGGAGAGCATGTGGGGGGCGGGGGGCCGGTGCACCCGGTAAGAGCGTGGGGCAGGTCAAGGGACCGGCAGACAGAGCTGGAGAGGTAGACAGAGGCTCACTGTGAAGGGCCGTGGTTGCCATGATTTGGGCTTTATTCTGGAGATGTGTGGCCATCAAAGGTGGGTTTTTTTAATGTTTACTTTTGAGAGAGAAAGAGAGCAGGGTGAGGGTGAGGGAGGGCCGGAGAGAGAGGGAGACACAGAATCCCAAGCAGGCTCCAGGTTCCGAGCTGTCAGCACAGAGCCCGACGCGGGGCTCCAGCTCCCGAACTGTGAGATCATGACCTGAGCCGAAGTCAGACAAGAAGGCAGACAAGACACGTAACCTATGAGCCACCCAGGCGGCCCAGTCAGCAAGGATTTTAAGTAAAAGAGGGACTTGGTCAGATTTGCATTTCAGAAAGCTCCAGCCTAAGTCAGCCCCTTCTGACAGCAGGGACGACCGTGGGAGGAATGCAGGATTGAGGCCCAGCTGGGGTCCTTTCCAAGCCAGAGAGAGTGAATTCAGTAAATATTATTTTTCAAGATTTTATTTTTCAGTAATCTCTGCACCCAGCGCGGCACTTGAACTCACAACCCTGGGATCCAGAGTTGCACCTTCCACCGGCTGGGCCAGCCAGGCGCCCCTCAGTCAGTATTAAAGAGGGAGAGTAACAGGACATGGAAAACGCCCGGCGAAGGTAGAGGAGGAAGGAGGCGAGGAGCGCAGCGCGGGTGGCTCCCAAACTCAGCCTTGGGATCCTGACGGGGTGGTGGGGCTGCAGCCCCAGGAGCGCGGAGCGGGGAAGTTTTGCTTCAGGATCCAGCCCTGAATCCCGGGCACACGATGCCGTCGCCGAGCGCTGACGGACGCCATCCGGTGCGGGCCTGCAGGGTGAGCTCACCCTGTGGGGAGGGGGTTTTGCTGAAGAGGGGGGCCATTCCCGGTGTTGGTCACCCATGAGGACGTCAACCTCGGGACATGGGAACTATGGGAACGCCAAGGGCCATGAGGGCAGGCCGGGGGGCGTGGCAGGCCGAGCCGCCGCAGGGCCGCAGGGCCGCGTAGGTGAGACGAGGCAGACGTCTGTTTCCTCTCTGCCGTCTCCTGCCTTCACTAAAGCCTCGCTCGGCTCACTAGCCTTGCGCTGATCTGGAACAAGGGGAAACTCACTGGGGCATCCTCTGGGGCATCCGGGGCCAGGTGGCCAGGGGAATGGGAGCTTTCGGAAGATCTGGCTCTAAAGGCCCACCCGCTCCTTCATAGGGACGCCCAGTGTCCCCGCACAGGTTCTTGGTTTTCTTTCGATGAGGGAAGAGGTCGCGTCTAGGCACCTGAAGGAGGTTCCAGAAGAACGAACACCATCCTTGATCCCTGATACGAGCTTAGTAAGCGTGAGTCACTATTTGTTACTGCCACTTGTCAGAGACAAGAAACCGGATGACTTCCTAGGGTAAGAAGAGGTCTGGGCACCCAATCTCCGCTACACCTGTTTCCACCTTTGAAACTTTTCCTGACGTTCAAGGCTCCCTTCCTAGAACTTTCCCTCCATAAAACTTTTCCTGGTCTCCCTGTCTTGCCCCACTGGCTTGTGCGAGGGGTCTTGGGAATCTGCCTCCTTTATAGCCCCGAACTCATCCCACCCCGAAGCGCAGGGACCAGTTTCCTATCTTCTCTCTACAACCGACTGAAAGCGCTCCCATTTCGTGTCTGGCTCAGGGCCTGGCCGTGTGCTCCGTTGGCCCAAACGGGAACAAGCACTTTTGTAAGCGCAAAGCGCTACAAACCTGACGATGTTTTTTTTTCCAGGGTGTGGCGACTTTCTGCAGCGTCTCCTCTGCTTCCCAGCTCCTGATCCCACAGGGCTGAGGATGGGTGTGGCTTCCAGTTTCCTGGGTCCACTGAAGAATGAGCACCCACCGGGCTCCTAACCCCAAAGAGGAGGCTCTGGGGAGGCAGGAAGCAAAGGGTGGCACCAAGTTGTCCCCGCCGAGGCGCGGCCAGGCCAGTGCGCTGTAGCTCATGTTCTGACTCATCCCGCGGCCCCCGGGGCTGAGTAACTTGTCCAGCCTTGTGATTGTGGCAACGCGTTTCAGGAACAGCTAGCGGATGTGAAGAGGACACAGGCGACCCCACCCTAGGCTCCGAGGTGGCTCCTGCTGGAGTCGGGACAGGCTGCTTATTTGTTTGCAGACTTCCATCACCCCGTGTCACCGCCTCCCTCCACAGCTGGGAAACCCGAGGGCCCCAAGGAACCGGTGGCTCCGGGTCTGTCCACTGCGCGTCTGGCAGGTCCCGGCCGGGAGGTCTGGCGCGGAGGAGCCTGGGGGCCAGGGTTTAGGGCTGTTGGGACTGAGTTGCATTACCTCCCCCGTCGTGAGGGCTTATCCGTGGCCGCCGTTCTCAGGCCCCGCCCGGGGACTGGGCCACCCCCGCCAAGCGCGACCCCCGCCCTGGCGACCCGGGCCCCGGCCGGCCGGGAGGACAACTCGGTGCGAGGCGAAGGAGGCGAGGGGAGTGCAAAGGGACTGCGGGCAGCGCCAGGCACACAGCAAAGGCTCAATAAATGCCCGACTGGCAACTGCCCCTCCCCGCCGCGAAGCGACAAATTAAGCAATCGTTAATCGTTAAGCAGCAGGTCAATCGCTCTTCGGACAAAGACCCGAGGCCACGCCCAACGCCCCCACAGTGGGGCGGGACATTGGGTCCTGACGCTCACCCCGTTGGCTATTCCAGTGACGGACGGGGTCCTCCGCCAACTGCAGCCCGGACAAGACGCATGCGTCTGCGAAAGCTTTAGCCCTAGATGGGAAAAACCGCTCCGCTGTGGCTGAGGCTGGGGGCCTGGGGAAGCGGGTGCGCATGCGTGAGCCCGACGCCTCCCTCTCCCTGCGCGACGCGAGCGGACGCGACGTGGCCGGCCGGGGTCTCCGGGGCGCGCCCGCAGGGGGACCCCGTGCCGCGATCGCGCGCGAGGCCTTCGGAGGACGTCGCCCCCGTGGCCTCGCGCGCCCGGCCGCTGGCGGGGGGCTCTCCCGGCAGCCGAGGGCCCCCGATTTCTGGAGGCCACAACCCCGGCCCTGGTGGCGGCGATCCCCGCCCGCGCAGACCTTGACTCCCGGCCCGTCTGGCGGGACGCTGCTGCCCTGGACAGGCCAACAGAGAGGCCCCGGAGCACCGCGGACATCTCGAGCCGTGTTCATAAACCGCAAAATACGCACAATAAAGCAGTGTAGCGTTTAGGTGTATGTGGTGAAACGCTTTAAAAAGGCGGAGGAGGGGCGCCTGGGGGGCTCAGTCGGTTAAGCGTCCAGCTTCGGCTCAGGTCATGATCTCACGGTTTGTGGGTTCGAGCCCCGTGCCAGGCTCTGTGCTGACAGCTCGGAGCCTGGAGCCTGCTTCTGATTCTGTGCCTCCCTCTCTCTCTCTGACCCTCCCCTGCTCACACTGTCTCTGTCTCTCAAAAAGAAATAAAAAACATTAAGAAAAAAAGAACGGACACGCGCAACAAGAACTGAAAAGAAGAAAATGCCTTATCTCTTTGTCCAGCCTGTATGACACATGCAGATAGCTGTCCTGGAGCTTCGCTCTCCTGCGTCGTCCCATATGCTATGTCCTTCATTCCGGGACTACCGCATTTGTGCTGGAGATGCTGCCTTACCCAAGCCTCTGTTCCTCGGCCGTGCCTCGCTCAGAGTGGGAGCACGGAGTGGGAGCGCAGAGGCCGAGCTCAGAGTGGGAGCACGCAGTGGGAGCGCAGAGAGGGGAGCGCAGAGGCCGAGCTCAGTAGATCGGCCTTGCTCTGCACAGAGTTGTGTGTGAAGCAGAAAGAACGTTGTTTTCTCTCTCCGAGACCTCAGGTTCCTTATTCGTCAATGAGACTAGTTAACCTTGAAGATTCTTTGGAGTTCTAGACTCTTATTATCCATCTTCGTTCTGTTGGTTGAGAAGAGTGAACTATGGATTGCTAAATTCCTTTCCAGCTCCGGGGCTCAGTGGTTTTGTCGTACTGAGTTGCAGGGAATCTCCTAGAAGCAGCAGTTGGGCGAGTTCTCAAAGGGAACCCGTGGAGAAGACCGAGAACCGAGGACAGCACCCAGTTATCCCAAACCTGTGTGACACAGAAGGACCAGACTGAGAAGCCGAGGGATGTCAAAATGAGATGCCCCTGGGGGAGCCAGGCAGGGACGTGGCCTGGGGCGTGGCCCCCTTCGGAGGGAAACCACGCCCACCTGGAGAAGTCTGCGGTCTCTTCCAGTTTTTTGAGATGAAGCTGGAAATACAGATTTTTATCTGAAATCTCGTGATTGTGAAGTACTGACAACCAGATTATTTTTTTTTAATTTTTTAATGTTTTCTTATTTATTTTTGAGAGACAGTGTGAGCAGGGGAGGGTCAGAGAGAGAGGGAGGCACAGAATCTGAAGCAGGCTCCAGGCTCTGAGCCGTCAGCACAGAGCCCGATGTGGGGCTCGAACCCACAAACCATGAGATCATGACCTGAGCCGAAGCTGGAAGACGGACGCTTAACCGACTGAGCCCCCCAGGCGCTCCTAATTTTTTTATTATAGAGACACAGAGAGAGAGAGGGAGAGAGAGCGCGAGCACAGGTCATGGGTGAGCAGAGGAGAGGGGCAAAGGGAGAGCGAATCCCAAGCAGGCGCCACGCTCAGCATGGAGCCCAACGCAGGGCTCAATCCCACAACCCTGGGATCATGACCTGAGCCGACATCAAGATCCGGTGCTTAACCGGCTGAGCGCGCGGCGCCCCAGCTCCACATCCTTGCTAACGGTCACGCCGATTTTCCAGGTGTCAGGCCAGCTACGTGCCTCCACCTCCCTCGCCGCCCCCCAAGTGTGTGTGTGTATAGTAGATCCTGAGAAGAGTAGGAACATTCTTCTGTTTTCTGCATTCTGTTTTCTTTTTACTTACTACTGCGTGATCACTCGATCGTGCCAGTAGATGCTTTTTCACGGTTTGGGCGGCCGCCCGGCGCTCTCTCCTCCGCGCGGACCGCAGTCCGCCGCCTCGCTGAGACCCGGCTCCGTTCTACACAGCACCGGCCGCGTCTGCACGCATGTTTTCCATTTCCTTAGATTTAACACTTAGAACTGAACGGAGGGCCGAGGAGTGTGACATTGAAAAGCTTTTTTGTTTGTTTTTCTTCTGTAATTTATTTTATTTTTATTTTTTATAGTTTATTGTCAAGTTGGTTTCCATACAACACCCAGTGCTCTTCCCCACAGGTGCCCTCCTCCATGACCATCACCCCCCTTCCCTCCCCCCTCCCCCCTCAGCCCTCAGTTTGTTCTCAGGATTCAAAGGTCTCTCATGATTTGCCTCACTCCCTCTCCCTAATTTTTCCCCCCCTTCCCCTCCCCATGGTCCTCTGTTAGGTCTCTCCTGTTACACTTATGAGTGACAATATATGGTGTCTGTCCTCCGCCTGACTTATTTCACTTAGCATGACCCGCTCGAGGCCCATCCACTTTGCTACAAATGGCCATATTTCATTCTTCCTCATGGCCATGTAATACTCCATTGTGTATATATACCACATCTTCTTGATCCACTCATCAGGTGATGGACATTTAGGCTATTGTTGGCTATTGTTGAAAAGCGCCGCTGTGAACATTGGGGTACATGTGCCCCTATGCATCAGCACTCCTGACCCTTGGGTAGATCCCTAGCAGTGCTATTGCTGGGTCATAGGGGAGTTCTAGTGTTAATTTGAAAAGCTTCTAATACACATCGCCACGTTGGCCTCCCAGAAAAACTGTACCAGCACGCAGCCCACTCATTGTCTGTCCCTTTGCTAGGACTGGGTATTACTATATTTAATTTTGCCGATTTAATAAATTCCATCGGAACCTCCAAGTCCCAGCCCCCAGCCCTCTCCCCAGCCACCCCCACCTCCCATGTCCTCCTGGGTGGCTCACGACTCAGCCGGGTACACATGTCACTTGGGAGGCGGCGGGGAAGGTGACACCGGTGGGGACAGGGCTCTGTCCTCCACAGCTGGCTGAGGCTCTGGCCCCGCTTCTGCGGCCCTGTGCACGGAGTTAGCTTTCCGGCGACCCGGCAGTGTCTTCCCTGATCTCCCCCTTTTCCTAACTTCCTGCTTCCGGAGGTGGTGGGCTTCTCCCTGTTTGTTGGGGCCCCCCCCCAGGAGCACGGCTGTCCCCCCCTCCGCTGGCAGCTTGGTCCCACGTCAGCACCAGCCCCCGGGAACTGTGTGACTGCCTCCCATTCCCAGCAAGCAGACATACTCAGATCTCTCCTGTGTCCGGGGAAGAAAGTCCCGTCACCCCGTCACCCTCTCAAACTGCCACCTTTCCCCTTCCTTTGCCATCAGACTTCTCCCAAGAGTAAGTAGGGAGGGTCTGTTGGAGCTCATTTGCCTCTCTCGGGTCCAGCCCCTTCTTCTCTCCTGAAACCACAGTCTTCAGGGGCCCAAGCGACCTCAAAGCTGGTTGGAAGGCCAGGCCTCCCTCCCTCCCTTCAGCGAGCTGGTGACACAGGCCGCGCTGCCCCGCTGTCCCTCGAGGCTGTCTCCCCTGTCACCGCTGTCCTCTCTCGGGACCGCCTGTGATCCCGCGTGCCCTCCAGAGGTCTGCAGGCCTTCTCCCCGCCCCTCTCTCTCGCTCCCCTTCTCCCTTTGGGCTTCCTCACCTATTTCTGGGGTGCCAGTGGTCTCCTTTGTGCCAATATTTCACAGGCCCCCCAGGATGCCAGACCTGGGGTCTTATGGCCACCTGCTGGGCCACTCCACCTGTATGGCACAACCTGGACCCCACAAGTCAGCCAGCAGGCCCGCTGTGTGGCACACCCCTGCACAGGCACACCCCTGCACAGGCACACCCCTGCAGCACACACCCCTGCACAGGCACACCCCTGCACAGGCACACCCCTGCAGTAGGCACACCCCTGCAGTAGCCACACCCCTGCACAGGCACATCCCTGCAGCACACACCCCTGCAGCACACACCCCTGCAGTAGGCACACCCCTGCAGCACACACCCCTGCACAAGCACACCCGTGCACAGGCACACCCCTGCGGTAGGCACACCTAAGCAGCTCCTCGTGGGGGACCCGGTTCTGACCCGCAAGGTCCCCGCTCCGACGCCAGCGCTCCGCCCTCCCGGGGCCCGCCGCGTGTGTGTGTGTGTGAGTGTGAGTGTGTGTGTGTGAGTGTGTGTGTGTGAGAGAATATACGCGCGCTGATGGGTGTGAGTGTGCATTGCGAGTGTGCAAGAGTGCGCACGCGCACGTATGAGTGCATGAGTGTGTGCGCGCGCGCGCGCACGTGCACCGTCTGGTTGAGACCCGGACCCCTGGACGTGCCCCCCACCCGTCCCTTCTCTGTCTTGCTTCCCCTCTCCTGCTTCCCTCTTCACCTCCCCCGTCCTGTGTCTGTTGAAATCCCACCCGGTTCAGAGGGTTCAGAGGCAGCTTCTCCGTGAACCTTCCAGTCCTCCGTCCTCCATCGAGACATGGAGTCCTACCTCTCCCAGCCCCCACCCTTCGTGTGTTTTTGCTTTTTTTTTTTTTAAATCATATTCTCCTAGTCTCACGGATGTTTCTGTAAATGTGTGCCCCGACCAGCCTCTTACAGACTCCTGAGCCCTCTCTGCGTCTTCCACACTGTGCCCCACTACCAGGCGGGCCCGAGAAGGCAGGTGTTGTGGATACGCTTTATTTAGTTTTATTTGAGAGAGAGAGAGAGAGAGAGAGAGAGAGAGAGAGAGAGAGAGAGAGAGAGAGAGAGAGGGCAAGCTAGCCAACTAGCCAAGCAGGGGCGGGGCAGAGGAGGAGAGAGAATCCCAAGCAGGCTCCCTGCTCAGTGCGCAGTCCCCCCACCCCCACCCCGGGGCTGCATCAATCCCACGACCCTGGGATCATGACCTGAGCCGAAATCAAGAGTCAGATGCTCAACTGCCCGAGCCCCCAGGCGCGCGTGAGCGTTGCTTGCCTGATTTGAGCCGATCAATAAACACTCCGTCCATTCCCGTAAACCGTTCACCGTCCCCACTCCAGGGCGGGCGGGTGAGCCGGTGCGCTGCTCCGAGGAGGGCGTCATCCTGGAATCTGGGAGGGGTCGGAGGCCCCCCGAGGAAGAGATTGCTTTCTCTGCTGGATTCGGAGCTGGATTCGGACGCAGACGCTTTGCCTGCTCTCACACGGTCGGTTCTATCGTGGGCGCTGGGCAGAGGGAAGGGGGTTTCAGGCTTTGAGTCCGCATTCAAGGCCGGCCCCAGCACCTAGGAGGACGGCTCCGCACACGTTGCCAAACCTCTGTGAGCACTTGCCCAGAGATGTGAGGACTCAGTACCAGGCAGGTGAAACGTCATCAAGAACAGTGCCTGGAAGATTCGGAGTGTAATCGACGTCAGGTGCAGTAACGGTAGGAATATGTTCAATGCTTTCAAAAGGGGCTCTGTTTACACTTTAGTATGAATGTGTCCGCTTTCCTGGAAGTCCACACATGGCGCATGAAATGACACCACCTCCTAGCCCGCCGCCCAGCCCCGCCCCTCGGACCGGCTCCTTCTGTGCTGGCCTCGCTCTCCGGTGAGGAGGACACTGCCCAGCACGGCCACTGGGGGGAGCCCTCATGCCACAGGCGCGCCCTCAGGACAGAGCTCAGTGACTGTTGCAGTCCGATGCCACCGCGATGCCACCACGGTCCCCGGCCCTCCCTGTCCAGGCAAGCACGGGGCCCTCTGCGTCTCCATTTTGTGCTCTTCTTCCGGACTTCTTGCTCTAGACAAGCGGACCCTGGAGGGGAGCCAGGGGGCCGGAGACCGCCGCCCCAGCCAGGGCACCAGTTGGCCAAGGCCTGACTTTGGTCACCTGTGAAACAGGGGTGCTAAGCCCCGCCCCGTGAGCCTGGGTCGGTCCCACAAACACGGACACTATTCACCAACCACCAAACGCCCAAAGGTCTGACCTTCGTCTGGTCTCAGACCGCGTCACTCCTCCCTCCCACCCACCCTGGGCCTCGGGCTGGGAGCTCGCCTTCCGCGAGGGGTTCCCGCCTCCCTCCCGCCTCTGCAGACGGAAAGGGGTGCGCTCCACGCACAGCGAGGGGGTTGGAACGGACGCGACCCGGAGAAAAGGGGCCGGCGGGGCTGCAGGAAGGGAGAGGTGCGCCGAGATGAGCGGGGCAGGCAGGGGCAAGGCTCCGGGCGGCGTTGCTAAAACACTAAGGGAATAAACAGGGAACGTATACAGGACTCGGCGTGGGTGAGCGAGTGAATGGAATGCCCCCCCCAGGGGAAGGGACTGCAAGGCTTGGGGACGCTAGGTGGCGGCACAAGGCAGCAAACCAGGGGCGAGTGCCCTCCTGGCTGCGGGAGCACGGAGCTCCCCACTTTGGGCACCGAGGCCCCTCCGCGACAGGTGTTCTTGCAAATGAGGACCCCCTGCGGCGGCGAGGAGTCCGAGGCGGGCGGGCGTGGGGGAGGGGAGGCTGCGGGAGCCGGGTGCTTTGTTACCTGGGGTTGTTTTCAAAGGGCCCCTAGGATTGGAGTTTTCCGACTTTCAAAAGGATACAAAAAGAGGGGGAGTTCGGACCGCGGTGTGAGGATTCGGATTAGAGTGAGGGAGTCCCCAACCCAGACGGCTGGGGAAAGAACTGGCGGCAGGAGTCCTTTTTTTTTTTTTTTTTTTTTTTACTGGAAGAAAGGTCCCCCGAGGACGGTCCCAGCCCATCTGTTCCTGCCCCCAGGGCACCTCGGACGCATCCCCTCCAGTCTCCTCATAGACGGAGAGCCCCTAACCCTTCCCCACGGGGCAAAAGCAAAGGCAGAAATGGGGCCTGGAGCTCACAGAAACTCCACCTTAGCCTGCCATCGAGCCCGGGTCCTTTGCCACAGGCTAGGAGGCTCTGCCCAGACCCAGGGGCCGCTGAGGAAACCACCCCCGGAGCCAGGAGGCCCTGAAAAGCTCGGCGAGCAAGTGTGCTGTGGGGCGGCCCCGGCCCCGCGGGAGACGCCGCCTCCCCCTCGGCCTCACTCGGCTTGCTTCTGCCATTCCCAGACAAACTCTCCCTTCTGGGTCCTTTCCACTCCTCGTCTTGCCCAGCTCAGCCTCCGATTTTAGCAGCCCTCCATGGACACGCAGCCCAGCGAGGCCCCTCCCAGCTCCCTAAGGGATCCGGCTCCCCCACCCTTCTGGCTCCCTCAGCCTGGCCCCTTCCCATGCACTTTCTTTGACTCAACTCCTGGACCGCTTACTGTCTTCACGACAATTTGCGTAAAGCACCTAAAACACAGCTCGGTGAACGTCGATGACTATCGTCACTGGTTCTATCTGCAGTACCGTGTAGTCCGTGAGGACGTTCACGTGCACCAATGCGTCCGCACTTGTCCATTCAACAAATACTTGTCGAATGCCTGCTATATGCCTGTCCCTCTTCCGGGCACCCGAGTGAGTAAAGAACCAAACGGGCATGATCCCTGCCTCCACGCAAACGTCAGCTGACACCTGCGAGGACCTGGGCGTCGGAAGGAGGGTTAGGAGCTGGCTGATCCGATCCAGTCACGTGCCCCAGACAGAAATGCCGGCATCTCTCTTGGGTGGCCATTCTTGCCCCAAGAGTGTCCAGAGTTGGTCTTCTCCCGCTATTTGGACGGTCTCCCTTGCTGGCACCCCGATCCACCCTGCACCGAGTAGGTCTCCCCTTGGGCGGGGCGCCCGCTAGCAGAGCGAGAGGCTGCAGCCGGTCTCCAGCAGTGCCTTCGTGAGGGTTCGCTTCTGGGGGGTCCGGTCCTCTTCTTCAGAACCATGCTGGGGGCCTCCCACCTCAGCAGATGCTCACAGGTCATCTGCCCTGGCCCTGCCTCGCGGGGCAGGGAACTCGGCCCTTTCCTGAGCAGAACACTGGCCCAGGCCACACCCCTCACACGCAGCAGAGCCCTCACCGGTTTGGGGGATCCTCTTCCCGAGGCTCCTATGCCACGTGAGGTGAGCCTGGTCCAGAGGAGAGTGATGAACGTGATTCTCTCCTAGTGAAGCCAAGGACAAGACGGCATTGGCTTTGAGCGGGTCCATGATGTCACTGGCCCATGACGCGCTCCTGTGCGCCCCAACGTTCGGGGCTTACTGGTCCACGTGAGCGTCGGGCGCCGTCGCTGCCCGCCTGTCTTCCCTACAGCAGGCACGTTCGGGCCTGGCAGCCTTCAGGGACCGACACTTCCTGCCACGTCCTTAAGGAGATCTTTCCTGATCCCACATTACCCCGATCACATGTTCTCTCTCTTTCTCCACAGAATCGCTGTCTTATTTCCGAGCACACGTCCGGCCCGCAGCGCGTGCCAGCACTCTGTGCCCGCGGCTGCCCTCCTCACTCCCCTCTGTGCACAGAGGGACCGGCAAACACTGGCCAAATGTTCACCTAGGAAACGGGTACTCTGTCCCTACAGCGTAAATACTTTATACACCCCTGCAGAACTTCTTGAGCGAACGCTTTCCAAGTTCCCTGTGGTCCCGGGGCTCAGTCCCCGCTCTGTGTTGCCCAGCGTTTTGCAGGGGGGCACCCGCCGGGGGCTGTGAGTTATCCCGTTGGGTGCATGGCAGCGCTGGGCAGGCGTGACCTAGGTTTTACGAGGGAGGGAGTGGAGGGTCCACAGCGGGGGTCGCCCAGCCAGGGAGCCGCAGGCCGAGGTCCCCCTGGCGCAGAGGGGCTGCTGCGTCGTCTGCCACCCTGCTGCTTTTCAGAAGCAAAACGTGTGTCCTTCTGGGGACCAAGTGTGTCTGGGGCAGTCGCCCCATTCAGGCCGCTGTTTGCTGGAGCTCGGAAGCCTCACCTCTGTGGTCTGCCCGTTGGGACAGGCTGCCGGCAGCCTCTTCCGTTTTTTTTTTCCACCCAAGTAAGCTCTCCACCCATCCTGGGGCTTGAACTCCCGACCCCGAGATCAAGAGCCGCATGCTCTACAGACGGGGCCAGCCCCAAAAAGGAGAGAAAACTTTTTTTTTTTTTTTTTTTTTTTTTTTTTAGTGATAGCTCCTTTAGTTTCTTGAGCAGGTTAGAAAACAGCTAAAAGGGTTGGTTGAGGGCCAGGGTCGGGGAGAAGAGGGCACACGCACAAACCCGAGGACCTCTCTTTCTCCGGATCCCCCCAGTACCCCTCTCCCCTAGACGTCCTGGCTCCCAAGCCACTTTCGCAGCGAGCACCCCCCCAGTTCACCCCTGCCTCACGAACTGTGCCTCGCGTCTGACTCCTGGGGCCTGGTGTGCCCTCCCCCGCCCCTGCAGGGTCGGCCCCGAACCCCCTCCCCCACTGATGCGGCCCCTTCCGTGGACAGAGCGACTACAAAAGTCTGTAAGACCGTGACTTTGAGATGGAAACAGGTTGGTGTTTTAGGTGCGTTTTCGCGGCCGCGGGCCGGGGAGGCTCGGAGGCCAGAACTCCCCGCGAACCCAGGTGGGAGCGACTCGGAGCGGCCACGACCCGGCGGGGACGCCCCCAGGCGACTTGCCCCGCCCCTCCTTGGGGCCGGCCACCCCTCTGCCCCATTCCCAGCGCCGCGGGCCCCGGAGAAGAATACAGCCCGGGGGCATAAGGGACCTTTCACACCTCAGACAAGCCAAGTTTGTTTTCTCCTTTTCTGTGCAGCCCTCAGCAGGAGGGAGGGGGGAATGGGCTGGGCCTTGTCGAACTTTCTCCCGCTACAATACCCCAGAGGGGCTGAAGTGGAGGGAGTAAAGGATCTATTTATTTTGGCTCAGGAGGGACAATGTAAGCAGATGGTCTTTGATGGGATTAGCGGCGTAATCTCTAAGACCCTGGTAAATTGGAAAATGATCCATTATATTCCACGAACCTTTGGCGGCTCGGGCTCCTGGGGAGGGAGGGGCAGGGCCCAGGGGCACCTTGTTAGAAAGGACCCCCCTCTGGGAGCAGCCCCGTCCCGCACAGAGAATTTGGGAAGGGGTTCGTTAGCCGCGCCGCCCCGGCCCCCCTCCTCCGGGGAGAGCACAGAGAGGACCCCCCCACTGCTCTCAGAGCCTCCGTCCTCCCCGCCTCTTCTGAGTGGGTTGAGGTGTCTGCACAGCCACCCCCTGCCCCCGACCCTCTCCATTCCGAGGGTGTCTGGGGACTCTTCCTTGTGGAGAGAATGCTATTGGGTCTCCTGCCTTGGAGGCCAGAACATTCTTCTTCGAATCCAACCTGTACCGTACTTGCAGTCTGTCCCCCCCTCCCGACCCGACGGGACCGCCCGGAGGACGCCTCCCCTCCGCACCCCGGGAGGCCGGGCAGAGGCGGGGCCAGGGGGAGGGGGATGGGCAGACGCCCCGGGAGGAGGGCGGGCGGGGGGGAGGAATGTGGAGGGGAGACGGGGTGCTAAGGAACCACTCCGCACAGCCCTCCGCCCTCTTCACTCACCTCTGCCCCCAGAGCCCCAGCGCCTCCAGCCCAGGAGCCCCTCCACCTGGAGAACCTGGGGCGGGGTGCCCGGGAGACGCCGCGGGGTCAGACGGGACGCAGGAGGTGGGGTCCCCGCAGCGCCCGGCCGTGCGCATCTACACGGTACCCCGTAGTTTGTAAAGAAACGTGGACGTCGGAAGGTCATGCGGATCTTCTAACCACGGAATGAGGAGGGCGTCGGGTACTTGGGAGGCGGTGTGGAGGGGCTCAGCGGGTCGGTGGGTCGGGGTGTGGAGAGGTCCCCGCCTCCCCGGGGAGCCCGGGCCGCCTTCACGCCACCAGGAGACTCGTCCGTGTTGATCCATATGTGACACTGGTCTTAACCACCGCGCGGCCTGTTTGTTCCTTTCAATGTGTCCCTCTCGTCCGAGACCTTACTGAGTACACCCGCCCTTGTCTGACTGTAACCGTGTCAGATGTATAGACTTAATTCGATGGGAAGAAAAGCCAAAGCACAAGCAGTCAAAATATGCAGTTTTCCATAGCAGAATCTCCACAAAATTCTTTACAAGGAAATACGTAGACAAGGGAAGCTGGAGGGGGGACAGACGGGCAGGCGGCACGAATTACTCAGAACAGAACAGGAGCCCCAGCCTTTCTGAGTGTGTTAACTGTAAGAGGCGTCGCGGGTGCCTGGCGGGGCACCGGGAGGGTGCAGTATTTTATTTCAGGCTATTTTAATGTATTAAGATACAGTTTACTTTACTTTAGCATTTTTGAAAGGCTGACACTTTGTAATGTATGTATTCTTTATATTCTTTTTTTACCCTTTTTTTTTAAACAATCTCTGTGCCCCACATGGGACTCGAACTCAGGACCCTGAGATCAAGAGTGATCCGCTCCCTTGACTGGGCCAGGCCGGCGCCCCTAATGCGTGTATTTTTTTGAGATAGCGTGAGCGGAGGGGATTTGCAGACTGGCTGAACCAGGACGGCAGAGTGGAGGAGCCAGGAGCTACATGCCCCCCAGCCCCCTTCCCACTCCCCCCCGCCCCCCCCTCCCCGTGTGAAGCTCACAAAGGTGCCAGGACAGTCCTGAGTAGGAAGAAAGCTGCACTCTCATGAATTCTGTGGAGGGCCAGGCCTGCCCGCACCGGGCACCTTCGTTCACTGAGCTCATGGCCGGAGGTAGTTTCCTTCTGTCCGTGTCACCTGTTCCGAAGAGAGAGAGGGTAGGTCACCGGCTGAGGCTCCCACGGGCTGTGCCCTGCCCGACGCCCCACGCCCTCCACAAGCCCTCGGGCCTTCACATCAACCTCTGCCCGGAACGCCCGCCTGGACGCTCACCTCGGGGTGGGGACCCGCCTGGGCACCCTGCTCCCCGTTCTCCTGGGTCTCCACGGAGGCACCCCCTCCTCACCTCCCACCCCCACAGCTAGTGGTGGCCCCTCAGCTCAGCCCCCAGGTAACGCCCCAGACTGTTACTGACGAAGTCCAAAATATCCTGGGGTGACATCGACCCTCCAGATCTGAGTTGCTCTCCTCCCCTCCGGCTCTGGTCACCTTCGCACTGGAAGGAAGGACACTTCCTTTATGAGGACGGAAGATGCGACATGGCCGAGGCCGCACGGCTGGTGGTGGCCACAGACGCGGGCGGAGGAGGCTGGCGGGGGGCCTCTGCTCTGGTGTCCTGGGAGTGAAATGGCCCCCGACACTGAAGGCAGCCGACGCTCTGGGCCCAGCCATCCCCTCAGGAGGCTGTGACCCCAGGATCCCACCTGGATCCCAAGGGCTTGGGCTGGCTGGGTCCCCCCTGGGTCCCCCTCTGGGCTGCCTGCTCTGTGCCCTGGGGCATTAGACTCCTCTGCATCCCCGTTCCCTGCCCCAGACGACCAGAGACTGGGTCCCTGGGGTCTACCGGCCCCAACTCTCTGGAGCCGGGCTCCCGGGGCCCCTGGAAACCAAGGTCTGGGCTGGCACAGCCTCGGAAGGGGAGGGAGTGGCCCACGGCCCTGCCAGTGCCCCGTCTGGTCCCTGTGTCCCCCGTATCTCTCTATCCCCCCCCTTCCTCTCCTGTCCCTTCAGTCTTGGCCCCTCTTGTCGCCTGCTTCTGTGGGTCTCGTCTTCCTCCTCCCGGGCTCCCGGGGTTCCCCAGGCTCCCCCCATTGCCCCAGCTTCTCGGGGTCCAGCACTGAGGCCCGGACCGCTGGCCTGGGGCCGGTCGGGAGCGAGGACGAGCCGGGACCAGCGGGGACCAGCGGGGGGGTGCAGCGGCCTCGGACCCCGGTCCCCAGGCTCCCTCCGCGGTTCCAGCTTCGAGCGCCCACGCTGGGCGCCGCGAACTCCGAGGGCCTGGCGGCCACGAACCCAAAGTCGAGGGAGGACCGAGTCTGGGGGGCGGCGGGGGCGGGGGGCGGGGGAGGTCGTTCTCGGCTTTCTGCCCCTCCACGAGCTCGGCGGCGGCGACGGGGGGAGGGGGTGGGGACCCGCACAACCTCGAGCCCGGAGTTTTCGCCTGACCCGGGTCGGGGGAGCGGGCGGCCTCCGGAAGAGGAGACCCCGCAGCTCGGGGCTCCTGCAGCCCCTCGGATCCCGTGGCTCCTGCTTCCCGCGGCCTCGGATCCCGCAGCGTCCCACCCCCACCCCGCAGCCCCTGATCCTGCATCTCTCCGCGTCCCGCACCCCTGGACCCCGAGGCCCCCGGATGTTTCTGCCCGCAGATCGCGCGCCCCCACTTCCCTAGCCCCCCTTTCCTGCAGTCGTCCGATCCCCCCGCGGCCCTCCTGTTCCGTGCCCCCTCCCCCCGCAGTTCCCGCGCCCCCATAATCCTGCAGCCCCTCCAGGATTCCGTGCCCCCTCATTCCCGCTGGTCCCCCAACTCCCACGCCGCGCCGCCCCGACTCCGCCCCTCCCCTCAGGCGCCTCGGAGGCTTTTCCTTTTTCCAGTTTGTTACCTGGCCTTTATCATTTAATTTAACGGTTTTAATACCTTTGTTATGTTTCCCTTTTATTTCATTTAGGGTCATTTTATCACTTTGGTTTTAGCGTTTTAACTCATTTCACACAGATTTTGCTCTCCTCCTCTGTCTCCCACTCCCTGTGGCCTTTTCCTTTCTGTTTACTGGTCGCCTGGGCTCTGCCTCCCCCGCGCTGGCCGCGCCCAGAAGCCCCCCACCCCCACCCAGCGGGGACCTTGTGGGGAGTTAGGCGCCTGGAGAGCAGGACTGGAGAAGGGGGGCAGGGGGCGCCGGGGCTGGCCCCAGGCAGGCAGAGGGACAGGCCCAGGTTCACACTGGGCCTCCGGGGCCCCCCAGACACGTACCCGCAAGCACGGGAATCAGCAAATGTCCCCCCCAGCCTCAGACCCCGCCCAGGCCCCGCAGGCACAGAGCGGAGGGGGACCCACAGCACACAAGTCCCAGCAGCGGGGGGGAGGCCGGACTGGGACCCACGTAAGCCCACTTGCACACATGGGGCGGCTCCGGGGCGCTTCAGCGCTAACTCAAACCCTCCCGGTGTGACCTTGGTGGCACCGGAGTGCCAGGGGGGCCTGCCTGGTCCCCGCAGCGGGCACAGCCACGGTCCACACAGCCGCTCGGCACTCAGCACCTCTGTCTCTGCTGAGATTGTAGGGGCTCCAAAGGTGGGGCAGACCGGCTGCTGGCTCAGCAGAGGGGTCCCGAGCCCCGAGGCGAGCGCAGGGCCTGGGGCAGCCCGGGGCGGCAGGCAGGAGCCAGGACCACATCCGGACACCCGCGCTGTGTGAGAGGCGGGCGTGAGCCCCGGGGCCGCGTGTATTCGGCCGCGCGGACCCCAGGGCGGCGTGCCCGCGTGGGCCAGGTGCCCCCAGAGACACCGCGACGCTTGTGGGCGGCTCTAGGGACGAAAGTGCAGACGCAGTCACCGTACCCGCCGAGGCGCCCTCTCCGGCTCCTGGGGTCTGCGGGCAGGCTGGCCCGGACCCCTGCGGCGAGATCTGGTCCCCTGGCCGGGGCACGTGGGCGGGCGCCCTGGGCGCTCTGCGGGGAGGGGCTGGCCTGTGGGAGAGCCGTGTGTATTGGATACGTTATCAGATCAGCAGAACGGGATATTTTGGCAGCCTTGTGGGTGAACTCCCGGGTAAAAGACCGTGTGGACCCTGCCCCGGAAGTCCTGGGTGTGGAAGGTATCGCAGCGAGTGGCGGCCGGACATGCCTGGCCGATGGCGATGGCGGAGCCTGACCCTAGGCCGGTGTCGGGACACACAGACCGTGCTGGGGGGGGGGGGACCCAGAGCTGCGCGTGCCCTGCACGACCCTGCCTCGCACACAGCCCCTGAGACCGTGCCGGGCAAGGGGCAGGCAACGTGCGGCTGCAGATGTCCGGCTGGCTTGCCGGGGACACGTTTTGTAGGAGAGAAGATGAGAAAGGGGATGTTGATGTGCGTACGCGGAGCTCAGTCACCGTATGTGAGAGCCACGGGCCGGGGGAAGTGCGTCGCTCAGAGAAGCGCGAGCGAGTCCCGGTCTGGAAGGCTGGGTGGCCGGGGCGGGCCTCCACCCAGAGCCCGGGGAGGGCGTCCAGCCATTGTCCAAAGGGGGGTCTGCCTGCTGAAGCCGCAGATCCGTGGACCAGCCTCCGGACTGAGCCTGGAGGAGAGACAGGCAGATGCAAAGGCCACGTCCCGGGCCCCTAACATGGGACAGACATGGCCGGCTGGCTGTCAGCCTCCTGGTCTCCCCTGTCCTTGAGTGGCTTTTTGGTGCCTTTCTTGTAGGTCTCGGTCTCTCTCTGCTGGGTGCGTGTGTCTTCCTTTCAGTCCCGCCTCTGCTCCTGCACTGCTGTGTGCTGCGGGGCCGCAGAGAGGCAGCCGGACCCGGAGCGCGTCCAAAGACAAATGCATTTCGTAGACGTGGGGGTCCTTGGCTGGTCCCGATACAGTTGTGTGATCACACATTTTCGTGCCTGTGTAAAAATCTAAGCACAGCCTCGACGCGGTATTTCCTTGCAGGCTTCCGGCCCCTGTCTCTCTGGGGGTCCGTGTCTGTCCGTGTCTCCTGGGGACCACTCCCCTTCCCCTCGGAGCAGTTCGGGTCATCCTCCCTCTGCCCAACGTCGCCTACCTTGAACTTTGCCTCAGGCGGGCGAAGGTTCTGTTGAGACAGGGCGGGGGGTGGGGGTGGGGGCTAGACTGCCACTTTAGCAGGATCTAGAGGGGGACATTTGAAATTGCTGGGGCTCCAGGTATCTCTGGGGACGCACGGAAAGGCCTTTGTGGCCACCCAGACGGGGACGCTCCCGTAATCCACTCGGGGGTGGAAGGCCTCTTCCGCGTGGAATGGAGGAAAGGACGTCGGCGAGGCTCTGAAAGGCGTGGCCCCCGCCGGCCAGCCGGGCAGGGGCAGGGGTGCCCGTCAGTAGGGCAAGTCCTGGGAACCATAGGAAGGAGAAGGAGAAACCTCGGCAGGTCCTGCTTCCCAGCCGGAGGCGGTGTGAAGAAGGGGCGGGAGCCGGAGGAGGGAGATCCAGATGGTGCTCACCGGGGGGCATCTAGGTGAGGACCCCGCGGAGACCAGACGCCCCGGGGGCAGGGGAGGGGCTCCGGGCGCACCGTGTGCTCCCGGCCCCCCAGCAGCTGGAAGGAGCGGGCGCCGGAGCCCCCGGACTATTTACTAGGTGGTGCAAACAGGGGGGCAGAGGACTCTGGAACAGGCCGGGCTCCGGCGGCTGCTGGGCGAGCAGCCCGGGCTCCAGGCCTATGACCGGAAGGACTAGGGTGAGCCCATGCCCCCTCCCAGAGAAGCAGGCCCTCGTTTCTCCCCCACCCCCGTCAGGATTCCCGTGCCCCCTCCGCGTGCCTCCGCAGGTCTGTCCCCGCTTCTCGGCCCCCTCGGACTGTGGGCCTGTCTCTCCACCTCTGTCAATCTTCACAGCTTTCCTGGCTTCATCCGCCTCAGTCCCCGGGTCTCTGTCTCTCCACACTCACCCCTCCCCACGCCTCCCAGAATAAGGCTGAGTAAAATGTCCTCCTCAGCCCCCTCCCTCGGCCCCCTCCTCCAGGCTGGCGGCCCCTCTCCGGGTGTCAGATAATTGCTGGTGGGGAGCTCTGCGGAGCCAGAGCTGGTACTAGGGAAGGAGAGGGGGGAGAGAAATAAATAATAATTTGCTTCCATTCAGCGTATATAGGTTACTTGATTTGCATATATGCTAATAATGCTATAATTACCCTGCTGTTCTGGCCTATGATCAAGTTCTATAAATACACAGATATCAGAGTTAGGCCCAGCAACGCCACCCCAAACTGTAGAGTAGGTGGACCCTAAACCCACGGGCCTCTCTTTGTTAGAACACAGCGCTCGAGGTCCGGGCTCCCCTGGCCCTCGGCCCCTCCTGTGCTGGGGGGAGGGAAGAGTCTAGATCCTCCGGTCTGTAGTACTCATCGTGCTAGAATCAGGTGTGACTGGTTTTAGGGGAATCTAGGCTCCTCCCCCCCCCCCCCCCCCCC